>SNQJ01S0075039.1:8145-34832 GCA_010110895.2 Picea sitchensis
ATAGACACTAGATGGTTGGTGATCATACCTTCCATCTCCACCACTGAAGCCTGGTGGTCAGCTTGTTAATTATCCAAGGCTGCATAAATTTGCGGCACGCTCCTGGCCACGTCATTGACGGTGGTAGCTTCTTGAATGCTGTAAATTCTCTTACTGTTCCGTTGTTTGTGCGGGCAATCCCTCAGTAGATGTTCTTCTCCACAGCCCCAACATTTCAAGGATTATTTCTTCAGGTTATCAATCTTTCCTGGGGTAGATCCAAAAGGTTTATTCCCTCTCTGGGAGGGGAAATTCTGCTGGTGTACACTTCGGGTTGGGAAGCTCATCCTTGAGTCTTTTTTATAGTTTTTAAATCTTGGGGATTTAAACCCCTTTTTCTGGAATCCCGAACTACTCTTTTGCTTCCAGCCTTCACGAGGTTCTGTCCGATGCCCAAGCTGTTCATAACAATATCTTGCCTTTCAGATAGTATCTTCTAGGGTCTTTGGCTCATTGAACTCAATCCTATTTTGATAGTCCTTAGGTAGTCCACTGATGAATCGTTGCACCTTTGCCTTTTCTTCTTTTATATAGGGTACATACCTCAACAATTCGAGGAATCTGCTAACATATTCCTCTACGGTGCATTGCCCCAGCTTGAGTTCATAGAATCCTTTAGTCTTTTCGTCGAAATACTTTTCTGACAGATACTTCTTCATGAAGTATTTCTCAAACCGTTCCCAAGATAGGTCTTCTTCGTAAATCCCTTTTATGTTCTTAAGATCTTCCCACCAAATGGAAGCCTTCCCATTCAGGTTGAAAGTGGCTACTCGGGCCTTCAAATTTTCTGAGATGTCATGGAATTTGAAATACTTCTTCAGTCCAAGTAGCCAGGCCTCTGCTTCCTCTCCCTTCTTTATTTCAGCGTCAAAAGAGGGTGGTTTGGCCTTCTTGAATTCTTCGAGATTATGATTTTTGGAATGATTTCGCTTCTTCCATTTTCTTCGGGAATAAGAACTAGTTCTGCTACTAGAAGATCCCTCTGAGTCGCTAGTTTCCTTTCCAGAGGATTTGTCCGACACTTGTCCCTTATCTCTGGGGTGAACCTTTCTCGAGGTGCTCTTCCCAGTGTGGCCACTTAAAAGACCACATTTCTGTATCTCAGGGGGGCTCCAACTTTTCTTTGTCTGTCGTTGGTCTGCGTGATTGGTGTCAGGTCCATGCTACAATTGTCTTTGTATGTCGGATAAGCTCTGGAGAAAGACTGCATTAATCTCCGTTTGCTTTTCTTGCTCTTTTATCAACCTCTCATTGTCAGCCTTGTATCTTTGTAGTTCGACCATGAGGCTCCTCACAGTCGCAACTAGATCTGGAGGGGTCTCGACCACTCTCCTTTCGGCAGACTCTTTGTCTCTATTGTGGGAGCCATCCTCCGCTTCGTGGTGCGTCACCATTCTATGCGTCTGCAGTTTCCCGCAATTGATCTTCCGCTTGCTGTGCATGAAAAATACTTGTTGTTAGTCAACATTATATTCATTCACAATAAACACATAATTCATATTTTTCAAATGCATACACACAATAGGATTTTTTTTTTTTTCATTCTTAACTTCGGCTTTTGATAAAGGGGGGTTAAGGTAGAGGGTTACTTATTTTAAGAGTACTTCAAATGGAGTTTCTGCGCAACTCGTTCATGAGCCCAAGTAGGCCAAGTTTTGTAACCATGCTCTGATACCAATTTGTCACACACCCACTATGACCTAATAGATTTTTCACCTTTTTCTCGAGGGACAGAATCCCCAAGTTCCTACTAGGTCCTAGCGCAAGCTATCTCTTCCTATCAGAATCTTCAATAAACCAATCCATCGGTCCTTTCATTGAAAAAAAAATTGTTGTGTACAACTCAAGCACCAAATGTGGGCTTCACCTTCATATGATCATCGATTATGACCCCGGGCCAAGCCAAGAGGCACCTTTCACAATTTACGACTCAGCGATGCCCGAGAGTCAAGTCCTTTGACTCTTCAAACCTCGAAACTCGAAATTGTCCCTTCGTTGAGATCGATGGCTGCGATTCTCCCCCCTGATATGATGGTCCTGGCCATATCGGGACTTCAGTAATCGGGATTTCGAAATGCAACCGAGTCGAGTCTTTCAACTCTTCAAACCCTGAAACCCGAAATTGTCCCTTCATTGAGATCAACAGCTACGATTCTTCCCACTGATCCGACGGTCCTGGCCCTATCAGGACTTCAGTAACTGGGAGTTCGGAAAGAAAGCAAGTCGAGTCTTTCAACTCTTCAAACCCAAAAACCAAAAATCGTCCCTTCGTTGAGATCGAATGCTGCGATTCTTCCCCCTGATCCGATGGTCCTAGCCATATCGAGACTTTGGTAACCGGGAGTTCGAAATGAAAGCGAGTCGAGTCTTTTGACTCTTCAAACCCCGAAACCCGAAATTGTCCCTTTGTTGAGATCGACGGCTGCGATTCTTCCCCTTGATCCGATGGTCCTGGCCATATCGGGAATTCGGTAACCGAGAGTTCAAAATGCAAGCGAGTCGAGTCTTTCGACTCTTCAAACCCTGAAACCTGAAATCATCCCTTCGTTGAGATCGACGGTTGTGATTCTTCCCCCTGGTCCGACGGTCCTGTCCCTCCTGAGCTTAAGGGCGTTGAAGGACACTTCGATGTCCTACGAGATCCTTGCTTAACCCCCTTGCTGTCCTATGAGATCCGATGGCTTACGGGGTTTCAGAGATTTCCCTGAACTCTGACCACTCACCACACATCTCCTCCGATGGACGGTCCAGATCCTCCCAGAGTTTCGCGAACCGAGATTTCACGGCTTGCGAAGATGAAAGTTCTTCCCCTTTGGTCTTTTAGGTGCTGATACACCGAAATGTCGAAACCTATTCACACTAAGATGATTCTGAGTTTCACATACCGGGACTTCGTGACTTGCGACGATGAAGGGTCTTTCCCTTTGGTTTCTCGGGTACCGAAACGCCGAAATGTTGAAATGCCAAAACCAATTCACACTAAGCTAATTCAGAGTTTCGCATACTGGGACTTCATGACTTGTGACGATGAAGGGTCTTGCCCTTTGGTTTCCCAGGTGCCAAAACGTCGAAATGCCAAAATGTAAAAACCTATTCGCACTAAGCTAATTCGGAGTTTCACATACCGGGACTTCGTGACTGGCGACGATGAAGGGTCTTTCCCTTTGGTTTCCCGGGTGCCAAAAACGTTGAAATGACGAAATGCTGATGAACGGGTCCAGATACTCTGGGACTTTTAGGATGTTTCCAAGCCCATCCTCCTGCCTATTCCAAGGTTAAGGTTGACGGGTGATAGAGCTCCAACAGATCTTTCAGAGGGTTCTTGGGTAAATTATCCCTAGGCTTGGTGACCTGAGTAAAAGTCTTCCTAATTCGCCTAGCTATAAATTTGGTGGTAAGGGTAAAGTAAACTCGTGGGTTTACTATCATAGTAGTCCTTTCGAGGGACTCATTCTGACTCTAGAGTGCGAGGAGGCTTCCCAAGAGAAGTGCCTGCGGGGAATTTAAACCAGGGCATCGCGCGAGCCAAGTAGATAGGACAATTCTCAAGGGAACAGACTCATATTCTGAACCTACTCATTCCATACATAGACCGATTATCATCATATAAGTATAAGCATGTATCCCATGTCATCAAATCAAAACACAGGCAAACACTTCCATACTGAAACCATTTGTGAGCGTATAAACATGAGGATGCATTCGATTCAAAAATACAAGACATAACACTTATCAGAAAACACTAGGTGTGACACGACTACTAAGAGGGGTGCTCGTTTCCACCCAACCGTAGGCTCAGTGACTCCAAACGGATTTACCACTAGCCACCCCCGAGCTAGACCACGATGCTTGAGGTTCAATTTTCTACTTCCAACTCAACGAAAGTCAAGGACGAAGGTTACTCTCCTTCTCCTCTGTTCGAAACTCCTTGTGTTTCCATAGTTTCTCCAGTTCTTCCCCGCGATCCAGGTTGTGCGTGTTCTCTCTTCTCCCCTTACCACACTTCCTCTCTTGCCTCTTCTCTGCAAGATTGCATGTGGCATGAATTTCCCCGTCCACGGTTAGGTCTGGGAGATGTTACAGATGGGCGGTTCACCCCCATCCAGTCATTAACTCTTGAGGAGCCTCCCCAACTACCAATCTGACGGGAAATCCATTCCAGGGTCAGAGAGTTTCTTTGGTCTTCGAGCAATTAAAATCAGTACGATATTGGCTTGGTGGAAGTTAAAGCAACCATTCCAGGTCCCTTCCACCACCTCTCATTAGCTATCGTGGTCTCTTTTAGCACATCCTCCTCCCAGCAGCCATGCAACACATATTCATAACACAATTTACATTCATCGACCTTTCATGAAAAGGTTCGCTAAATCAAACATTCACATCTTTGAGTTTGCCATAGTTCTTGGCCAATATAGTTATTTGTATAGACTGGGGGAAACAGGGTGTTACAATAAACTTCAGACATGTACCTAAACATAACATTTAAACATAGCATGTAAAATTAAAATAGAATTGGTACTTATCTTTTTATGAGAAGACCACCAATTACGTGAAGACCTTCCATGAACCTCCCAATCTTAGACCACATTTCTCCAAGCTATCAACAATGGGTCACCCCCGAGCTGGGACTAAACTCCACTCAGGGTAAAGGAAATCCTAGGCTAGGTTGAGATTATGCAAAGTTACATGATGCAACAGGAAGGATTCCCTCCAAGGAGCCTACTTATGCCTACTTCTCACAGACCCGCATTCCCCACATGCTTGTCCCACCCCAATAATATACACCTTAAATGTTCCACAGTCCATCGGTTGCTCCACTTCCCTTCCAGGGCTTCAACAACAGGCCAGATCAGGATTTCTCAGAGCTCTGTAGTTGTTGTTGGACTCCTCTAGGAGAAATCATTTCCTCAACAACCTCTCTCACCTAGAGAGAGTTTCTCATAGGCCTGACAACCTACTTCTTCAGCCCATGAGCCTGACAACTCGCCTCTTCAAACCACATGCCTGACAACCTGCTTGTTGTTTCAAGATCTTAAGTCAACCAGGTAACCACAGTAGAAAAATCGGGTAAGGAAAGGGATGGCTCAACAAATTACAAAGGTTCACAATGACAGAGGTTTCAACAATGGCAGTAAAGAATGACTGTGTGCCTACTCAATGTGTGAGTGAATGCGTGTGAAGGATGGAAAGAATGGTCAGAATGGTGCGAGAAAACCCCCACAACGATGGAATTTCCCACATAAATTGCATGCATCCTGGATGACACTTGGCTCTCGAGGAACTCCTTCCTCTCCACTTGGAGTTCATTCCTCTCCCCAAAGGAACTTAGGATAACAAGGTTTATTTCCCAAACTTTAGTAATTTAAGGAAATGCATTATAATATTCCCTTGGGTTAAGCCCTCAAGCTTAGCCCTTTTTTCCTAGCCTCTCAACCACCTTCTCTTTCCCTTCCTAGTGGAGCTTATTCCCCCATAAATCTTTCTTCATGGTCAGTCTACACACAATGATGTATTTTTATTAATGATCTACATAATTACATATACAAAATCAGGCTCACTGGCCTTAGCATCTAGGCTCTCTGGCCTAATAAACACATAAGAATTTCAGCTTATAAACACTTGACTCACCAGAATATAAACATAATTACAATTCAACAGAGGCTCGGCCTTGGGGTATTACATGGGCAACCAACCAATCCATTCCATTCATCAAGTCATAAGATCCTAAAGGAAGTATGTTTAGGTTCGCTTGGGTGGGCAACCCACTTATAACGAATGGCATGCTGGTATGACCTCTAATAATTTTCTTTTGGTTTAAATTTTTGCAATTTGCATTTCTCAATAGTTGGAGGGGAAACATAACTCAAATTAGAACCAGGGTCAATTAAAATGGAAACAAGATGGTTGGCAATCGTACGTTCCATCTCCACCACCGAAGCTTGGTGGTTAGCTTGTATATTATCCAAGGCTGCATAAATTTGTGGCATGATCTTAGCCACATCATTGACTGTGGTAGCCTATTGGACATTGTAGACCCTCTTATTGCTCTATTTCCTACGCAAATAGTCCCTCAACAGATGTTCCTCTCCACAACCCCAACATTTCAAGGGTTCTCTCTTCGTGTTATGAGTCTTACTTGGAACTGCTCCGAATGGTTTATTTCCACTCTGGAATGGAAAACTTTGTTGATACACACTTCTGGTAGGAAGGATCATCCTAGAGGTCTTCCCATGGTTCTTAAATCTTGAGGATTTAAACCCCTTCATATTGAATCTTGAATTGTTTTTCTTCTTGAATCCTGTCTTATTCTTGAATTTCTCATAGCAATACCTTGATTTTCAGATAGTATCTTCTAAATTCTTTGGCTCATCAAACTCAGTTATATCCCGGTAGGAATGAGGTAATCCACTAATAAATCGTTGCATCTTTAATTTTTCATCCTTTATGTAGGGCACACACCTCATCATCTTGAGAAATTTGTTGATATAATCATCTATGGTGAGTTGTCGCAACTTGAGTTCATAGAACTCCTTGGTCTTCCCATCAAAGTACTTTTCTTACATATACTTCTTCTGGAAGTATTTCTCAAATTGTTTCCATGACAAGTCCTTCTCATGGATTCCTTTCGCATTCATAAGGTCCTCCCACCAAATGGAGGCTTTCCCATTCAGGTTGAAAATGGATATCCAAGCCTTTAATTTTTCAGAGTAGTCATGGACTTTGAAGTACCTCTTCAAGCCAAGTATCCAAACTTCTTATGATTCCCCCTTCTTAATCTCTCCATCAAAGGTGGGTGGTTTGGCTTTCTTGAAATCTTCAAGGTCATAACTCTTCAAATGTTTTCTCTTCTTTCCTCTCATCTGAGAATGAAAACTAGTTTTTCCACTAGAAAGTTCCATTTAGGTTAGCAGGTGTCCTCGGAGAGACATTCGATTGAGTGTATGGCTCCATGTTGGAGCCTTCTTGGAGGTCTCCTCTTGGTGTTAGCCACTTTACGGAACATGCTTTTGTATGCTCCAATTGGACTTGGATTTTATTTGGCCTGATGGGCATCCCCATGGCGGAAGCCGGACCATGTTTAGTTTCTTTGTATGCTCCCGATAGACTTTGCGGTGTGGGACTAAATTAATTCCGATGCCTTTTCCTGCTCGCTATCCAGCCTTTCGGCTGCCAGCTTGCTTATAACTCTGTAATTTTCCATGAGGCTTCTTACGGTTCCAGCCAAATCTGGAGGTTCCATTTCCTCCTTTCTTCGATTCTTCACTCTCTGTGGAGCTCCCCAACTCATGTTGTGTCACCATCCCTTATCTTTGTATTTTTTCAGATTCCTTGACTACTTGAGTGCTAATAAAACATTTGTTAGTTACTAATCTACCAATCGTTGTTCACTGACTACTTGAGTGCTAACAAAACATTTTCTGTTAGTTACTAATCTACCAATTCATGAACAACACATATTATTGCAAAGTGAAGTTAGCTTCTTTATTTGGAAACATTAGCAACATACAGTGCATATTTCCAAAGCATATATCAACAGTAGAAGGTTCGTTCCTCTAATAATATTTTATGCGACTCGTGCATGAACCCAAGTAGGCCAAGTGTTGTTGCCATGCTCTGATAACAATTTTTAACACACCTGACTCCTAAATACCCTTTATAGGGATGGGGCATCAAATGTTTTCTCTTCAAATCATCTCAAATAATCTCTCCGAGGTCTACATCCTCTTCTACTCGTCCATAGATTTCTAATGACTGTTACGAGCTCAAAATTTGATCCTTGGTTTGCAAGATAAGACCTACCGAAGTTATCCGTGCTTTATTAGTTGGGGTGTTTGGCGTTCGACATTGAACATACCTTTTCTTACTACACGACTTCTCCCCTAAGTCATGAAATATCTCCACGCGACCTTTCCCATTCGGTGATCAATGCTCAACGTTTTATGTTGAACGTCCCTTTTTTGATGTTCAGTGTTCGACAAATCGACGATTAATGCTCTATGTTTTTGGTGTTCGTCAATCGACGATTGACGTCGAACATTTCAATGTTCGACGTTGAACGTTTCAGCATTCGACGATCGATGATCGACGTTGAACATTTCGACATTCGACGCTGAATGTCCCTCTACTATACTATGCCCCAAATCTTTCGAACTCCCGAAGTTCTGGACTCCCAGAGTCCTCGTTGCCTCACCAACCACATTGTCCAGGCGGGCATGAACCAGAGGCTGATACACGACAAGGGCCAGGTGTGACTCATGTCCTCATTAGGGGGTGACACATGCCATTCTCTAATAGGCATAAGGGGTCTATGAATCATCCATATCCCGGTGACACGTGGCACCTTAGTTGCAGGTCCACGTCACCTTGGATGATGTTAGTGAGCCACGTTAGCCCCCGACATACAACCTTCTAACTTCTTTCAAATCTCATGATTGAGATCTGTCCATGTAGATCCATAGATCCATGGCTCCCGTTAATTTGCAACTCTGACATTCGGGAGTTTCGACACTAGACCACTCCCATTCTCCCGAAGTGGAACTTCACCGAAGTACTTAACACTACCCTTCCTAAGTCCGATCTAATGGCTAAGAGAGATCTCCACTGGATCCCCAAATCTACAACCCTCATCAATTCTTGAATTAGACCTTCGACTGTTTTCGAGGGTTGTGGAATCATAAGTTGCAAAGTCCCGAAGCCAAAGTAGCTTCATTCCTTTCTGGCTTAGCGAGGGGTTTCCAACCCTGGGTCATATGGGATCATATTTGGATTTTGGGCTACACTAAGCTCTTAGTCGAGACTTGATTAAGGCCATGGGTATGAGCCCTTGGTCACATGGGTGGAGGGTCTGAAGGAATGCCCTTCTCCCACAGAGTTGAACTTGACATTCCCGCTAAGGTAAACTCAAGAGGTCGACATGACTTAAACATTTCAGTTAATCCTACCCCAATTCTCCTGCGGATTCACATCCCATAACTCTCTAGTGTCTAACCGAGGTAAATTGAAAACAATGTAAAAATAGAAGTTTACAGAAGCAAAATGAGCATTTCTCATAATTGTTCAAACACTACAAGACTTAACCATAAACACAGACATTCAATCGTCGCATCCAATATATTACACAGAGTATGAAAATACTTATCAGAACTGGAAAATGTGAAGCGACTGCTGAAAGAGGTGCTTATTTCCACCCAATCATAGTCACAACCACTCATGACAAATTTACCACTTGCCACCCTCAAGCTAGACCATGATGCTTTGAGAGAGATTCTTTCTCCTTGCTCCACGACAATCAGGGACGAAGGTTTTTCTCCTCCTCCCACATGATCTTGGAAACCATATTTCTCTACACCAAGCAAGAAGGCTTGCACAAGCACTTCCTCAGTCACTCATCAACCTCATTTACCAGCTTGTAGCGAGACCTACCCATGGCTTCTTACATCCAAAATGATCTTGCTTCTCATCTTTTCTCTCAACTCCAGAGTCGAAACATCCTCTCTTCTCTTCTAGAGATTGTTTTCTCTACTCTACTTCTTGTCGATCTGCCTCCGTCCCCCTAATTACTTCCTTTCTTTCCTTCCTCAACAAGGTTGCGTGGGTCTGAATCCCCAACTCGTGGTCAGGCCTGGAATCCTTACAGATGGGTACCCTGCCCCATCTCCTCATTAACTCTTGAGGATGGCCTTCCAACTACCAGCCTGAATGGTAATTCATTTCTGGGTCAGAGGACTGTTGAGAAATTACACCCAGTAGGTACTGGTTTGGTGAGGGTCATCTCAACCATTCTTGGTTTCCCTCACCATATCTGTCATAGCATCCATGTTCTATCTTGGAAAACTCCCCGCTTTTTGCAATTTGTGAAACACATAACCATTTTCTATTAATAACAAAAAATTCATACATTGACCCTTTTATACGAAGGTTCGTCAACTCAAGCATTCACACATATTTAGTCCGCCGTAGTCTCTTAGCCAATTATAGTTATATTTACAAACTAGGGGAAACAAGGGTGTTACATCAAATAATTTCCATAGGAAACATAGAACAGAGCGGTCAAAGCTATCTTGGTTGGCCAAGAACGACAGGTGAGGAGATGAGGAGGTGCGTCTGTTGTGGCCACTCCATCCCAGGGTGGCGCTCTGACGAGAAGGCATGGGGGAGAAATTGGGAGGACAAGGCGCAAAGTAGAGCCGCCACCTAGCTCTGACCACAAAGGGGCGACGTCGAAGGAGCGCATAGAGATCGTCTGCAAGGGAGGCAAGGTGAGAGTGAGGGTAATATACACAGATGACCAAGGGAAGAGCGCAAAGGAGAGGAGGGGTCACATCCGATGCCATTATGGTTGTTGGACTATTGGAGTGTGGGAGCTGCAAGAGAGTGTAGAGAGTGTGTGGGTGAGGGGCAGGGGACATGGGCGTAATGAATGAGCAACACCTCGGGGGGAGGGTAGTTAAGGAGCATGTTGGGGCGTGAGGTGGCACACGTCCAGTCATCGCGGTGTGTGCCTGGAGTGGGTGTGGCATGCCATGTGGTCACCCACATCCGGGGATAAAATATATTAACTTTATATGTTCTATGATTTTGATTTTTTTTTATATTTGCCATTATTAAATTCTGTTATACAATTTTTGTTGAAATTGTAAATGTGAATTATTATTTTTTTTAAGTAAAAAAGGGAAGATCCTGTTGTATTAGCTGTGCAGTGTTACAAAAAAAAAAGATTGGGAATGCCAACTATCCCATCGAAAAATGGAAACCGAGACATTTGTCTTCCTATGCAACATGTGTCAAAAAATTGCCTTCCATATGTCCTGCCTGAAGGAAGACAGGAGATATGGAGGCCATTTTTCTGATCATGTCTATTTACCTTACTCCTAACATCATTCTAATCTAGAGTACTGGTTCGAAACAAAGCAGTTCTTCTAACTAGAATCATTAACAATGTAATTACTCGGTGGGTTAAGTATGCCCGCCATTCACTCCAGCTTTGGCTTGCATCACGAAGGGTTGTGCACACATTGGGAATTGTCGTCCTGGTGATGTGTTGGAGTAGGCGATGAACACCATGTCTAGGTGTTGATGAATTAGGAGGCCACGGTGGATTTGGTCTTCCACTAGGATTTGTTTTTCAAAAACCATCTCCAAGTGATCTGGGTGGAGGAATGGTGCTGCGACCCTACCATCCTCCCTCATCCAGCTATCCTTCATCTCACCTGCCTCATACACATCTTGTTGTCCGCTTTGAGCCTCCTGGTGAGCCACTTCTGTGAAGAATTCACCTGCTACTGAGGTCATTGCCGCATCCACCTCTCTCAGAAGTTCTTCCTCGACATAGAAAACGAGGAATTTCGTCACCTTGTCATCGTTCTTTTCACTGTGCTGCGTCCTTATGGTCCGTTGAGTGGCGTCACCGAGAAAATAGGTGGGCGGATCCCAATTGTCTGAGATGATGAAGAGAAGGTGCTCTAGAGGATTCAAGACTGTTTCTTCTGGGTGGACCTCCTCCACATAGGCCATGGGAGGTGTCCAAGCTCTTCTGCGCTTTTGGGCTCTTTGCATCTGAGCCATGGACAACGCCCTTTCGAAATTTGGCTGCCTCTTTCGGTGGGCAGTGAAATCATGCCAGGTTGCGCCTCTGCGCATACGACATCTTTCCCTCAGCATGAGGAAGAGCAGAGCTATGCCCATAATATTAATCCAGTGGCCAACTATGCTCCTGCTCTCAAAAAACTCATACCTCAGCCTATCGAATTCAGAATGCATCGTCTCCCATCTTGGCTTGATGATAAACAAGGGTGTGATTATGACATGCTTGGCCATATTGGCTATTCCCCTAGTGCCCTATGCGCCCATCCTCCTCGCTCGCACGAGAGGCCTCTTCCCATGGGCCTGGCTGCTCGGCCTTACCCCCATCTTAATGGTGAGGAGATGGGAGTTGATGGCCTATATTTAAGGCTCTGCCAGGCTCTCCACCGCGTGTCCAGTATCCTCTATGTGTCACCCCATCCGGGGTTGTTAAATTCTTGCTGGAAAGAGTGTGACAACGAGTTGAAATGTTTGAGTGTTCAGACATATGGGACACCCATTAGATGCATTCTTTTTCCGTTGCTACCCCTTCATTCACCAGGCAATCCGCTACCTTATTTTCTTCTCTTTTTACGTGAGAGGGTGTGATGCTAAGATTTGTCCTTAGGAGGGCCCCAAATCCCCCTAGCAGCCCTGAGAGTTGCCAACTAGGTGAAATTTTCATTGGGTCTGCCCCATGGAGAATCTTAGTGATTAGTTGAATGACAATTTAAGAATCCCCCTCCTGAATAATCTTGTGGGAGTGGTTGTCGATTTCTTCTTGGAGACTTTGTAGAAGGCCAGTGAGATCTGCTGCATTGTTTGTACTTTCCCTCAGGTAGCCTGCCACAAGGCAGAGGATCTCACCATTGGAGTTTCTGATCATGACTCCATAGCCTGCTGGTCTCAGATTCCCTTTGGATGCCCCATCAAAGTTGATCTTTATGAATCCAAATGGAGGAGGGGATCAAGTGGTTGGGCTGATTTTTTGGCATCTAGGGGCAATTACCTCAAGGTGATTTTTCAAGCTGGGTTCCCAGTTCTGAAATATGCTTGTTCCTTCGGTGTACATTTTAGGTCCTCCACTTTCCAGGGTTTGCTTCTGATTGTTTCCTTGATGAGCTTGACAATTTTCTCCCAAGTTAGGGCTGGGGTGAGGGACTTAGAGTGAAAGATTTGTTTGTTCCTTTTCTTCCATATTATCCAGAGGATGAAGCCTAGAAGTAGTTGCCATATATGTGCAAGAATAGGGTTTTTGTAGGAAAGTGAGTCCCAGTTTTCTATTGTGTCACTGATGCTGGTCCTAGTCCAATTTGATTTGTGCATTACTTGAGCTCCTTGATCCCAAATCCATTGACTGAAGGGGCAACTGTTGAAGAGATGCTCAATCATTTCCTCTTGTTGTTGACATAAGGTGCAAATTGAGGGTCCTATGAAGACTCTTTTCTTGAGGTTATCCCAAGTTGGGACGTGTTTGTGTGATATGAGCCATAAAAAGGTGGATACTTTTGGCCAGAGTGAGGGGTTCCAAACCTTGTTCCATATATTCCTCTTATCGTGATCTTGGTAGTTTCCCTGTAGATTGTAGGCCTCTTTGACCGAAAAGTTACCAGTGGTGGAGTGCCCTCATCTGAGAATGTCTGGGCCTTCTTGATTGTGTATTTTCCTATGAATTGCATAGTTTTTCCAAGCCGTTAGGTCTATACCCTCCAGGACCAAGAGATCCCGAGTAGATTCTTTCCATGTGCAACCCATGGTCGACATTTTTCCAAAGGTCTTTCACCTTTGAAAAGGTGTCCTGATTTAGTGCTTGTCTAAGGGGGTTGAGATCCTCCAGTTCATTTAGTGGTTTTTGGTGTTGCCATGAGTCTTTCCAGAACAATGCACTATCCCCAGCTCAAATTTCCCAGAAGGCATGTTTTTGCACTAAATTTCTGTTCTGATAGGCTGTGTTCCAGATATTGGATCCCTGTATTTGGTCATTGTGTCGGATGAGTTGGTCGGCTTGTGCTAGTGGAGCATACTTTTGTTTCCAGATCTGTTCCCAAAGAGATGTTGTGGTCTTCATCCATTTCCAACACATTTTGGCCCCCATGACTTGGTTGATTTTTCCCAGATCATGGAGTCCCAACCCTCCCATATTTTTGGGCGTGCAAAGCTTGTCCCATTCTACGAGTGCCCATTTCTTATTAGGTTGGTGCCCATGCCAGAGGAATATGCGTTGCAAGTTCCTAATTGCTATGATGACATTCTTGGGTGAAACCAAGGCTGTGAAGAGGTAAGTGGGAAGGGTCTGCAAAACTAATTTAAGAAGGAACAATCTGGATGCAATGTTGAGGGGCCTAAAGGTCCAATTGTTTAGCCTGTTAGAAATGGAAAGAAGTAGACTGTCCCAAGAGATTGATCTTGTCGATTCGCCAGTTAGGGGGATGCCGAGGTAGTTGGATGGAAGGGAGCTCTTGGGTATGCTTAGGAGTTTGGAGATATGATTTTGGACCGCTGTCAGGGTGTTGAAAAAGTAGAGTTTGGACTTGTCTAGGTTAAGGGTCATGCTTGAGGCCTCTGCGAAATCAGAGAGGATGGAGTTGATCTTGAGGGATTCTCCTGCTGTAGGGGTGTTCATGAGGAGGGTGTCATCCAAAAATTGGCTATGCGAGGGTGCCGATTAGACATTGTGCATGGGTAGGCCCTTGAGTGAGCCTTTCAGGAAAAACGTCTTGATATAACACCCCAAAACTTCTGCCATGATCACAAACAAAAAATGTGATAGGGGATCGCCCTGTCTGATGCCTTTGGAGGGGGTGAATGGTTGGGAAGGCACCCCATTGAAGAGAATCGAGAAGAAGGCTGAGGAGGTAAGGTTTAATATCCAGTTAACCCAAAGGTAATCAAATCCGAAGGATTCTAAAATGGAGTGAAGGTACTGCCAACTGACTCTATCGAAATCTTTTGAGAGATCTAGTTTGATGAGCATACCTGGGATTTTAGTTGTTTTGAGAGATAGGATGACTTAGTGAACTAGAATGACACTATCCATGATTTGTGTCCCCTCCACATAGCCTGCTTGTTCCTTGGATATGATAAAAGGAAGAATTGGCTTTAGGCGATTTGCGATCACCTTTGTGATGATTTTGTAAATAACGTTGCACAAGGCAATTGGTCTGTACTATTTGGGATGAGTGACCCGCTCCTCTTTTGGAATAAGGGTGATAAAAGTAGCGTTGAGGGCTGAGAGGACTTGTCCCGAGGCTCAGGATTCCTCCATGACCTGCCACACTTCTTCCCTGATTAAATCTCAGTAGTGGTGAAAGAAGTCAGTGGTGAAGCCATTTGGGCTAGGGGCCTTTCCCAAGGGAATTTCTTTCACAACTTGGTCCACTTCGTCTTAGGTGATGGGTATCGTCAATGCTGCATTCAACTCTGGAGTCACAAGAAAGGGCATGTTGTTGGTTACCCACCGGATTGATGTTGTTCTGTCCCCGCTGGTTTCCGTTAGGAGGTCTTTGTAGTAGTTTTTGAGTTCTTCAGCAATTTGTGTGTGTTCCCTTATTGGATTTCCCTGGGTATCCTCCAAAGAGGTGATTCTGTTTATGTATCGAATATGCACCATAGCTCTGTGGAAGAACTTTGTGTTCTTTTCACCCTCTTTGAGCCATTGGACCCTGGATTTTTGTCTCCACAAGATTTCCTCTTGTTGTTTCCTTTCTTCTAGATGCGCTTAGATGTCCTCCTCCTCTTTCATTAAATCAACAGTTCTGGTCCCTGAAATGAAAGTTTTCTGCAACTCTGTTAGTTTGTTTTCTATGTCCTTCATGCTTTGGAATATATTTCCAAAGGTGTGTTTGTTCCAGAGCTTCAGCGAGAGCTTGAAGTTCTTGAGGCACTGTTGGAATTTATACATGCAAGTACCATGATCTATTTCTTCCTGGGCCCACAAGGATTTTGCAAGTTGATNCATGCTTTGGAATATATTTCCAAAGGTGTGTTTGTTCCAGAGCTTCAGCGAGAGCTTGAAGTTCTTGAGGCACTGTTGGAATTTATACATGCAAGTACCATGATCTATTTCTTCCTGGGCCCACAAGGATTTTGCAAGTTGATGGAAGTCTGGGTGAGATAGCCAAAATTTCTCAAACCGAAAGGGTTTGTATTTGGGGGTTGCTATGGTTTCTAGACAAAAGGCCACTGGCCAATGGTTCGATCCTGCCTTTGGGAGAATGAGACTCTCCATATTTGGGTCTACTTCCATTAATTCTTCCGCTACTAGGAAACAATCCAGACGACAAGCTACGTGTTGGTGCCCTGATCTACGGTTGGACCTGGTGAAAGTGTCATTGCGGTTTTCAATGTCTACTAGCTTTAGTTGTTCTATGAGTGTTTTAATATTACCACTGTCTGGTTCCAGTTGTTTCGTTCCTCCTGTTTTCTCTTCCAGTGACAGGATCATGTTGAAGTCGCCCCCTAGGATCCAGTTGGGTGTGGTCAACAAAGTTTTGATGTGTGTTATCCGCCTAATGGGTCTGTCTTTTTCTTGTTGGCCTTGAGGTCCATAGACATTTGTAATGTCACCCTCCTATGTTGTTCCTGTGATCTCAAAGTGGGTCGTTAGCGCGCCTATGGTGGAAAAAGGTTTTCTTAAGGTGATATTGCTGGGGTTCCAGAGAATGGCCAGTCCCCCTGAGGCTCTGGTTGAGTCAGTGTGTATGAAATCGCATCCCCTCCAAATGCGCTGAAAGATGGCTTCTACCTCTGTCCCAACACATTTTGTTTCTTGTAGCAGTAGGATATCTGGATTTTCCATCCCGATGCAATCTCATAGGATCCTTCGTTTGGATCTACCATTGAGTCCCTTTTTGTTCTAGGTGATGATCTTCATCATAATGTATGTGGTCTTGGGGCGTGGTTTTGGATTTTACTTCCTTGGAGGGTTTTTTTTCCTGCCCGTAACATTGGTGAAGCCATCCTTCTGCTTCATTTCGTTGGCCTTGGGTGCTTGGATATTCAGAAGGCAGTCCATGAAGAGGTGGCCATGCTCATGGCACTTCCTGCAGCGGAAATGAACGTGTTCGTAATCCAATATTTGTTGCCAGTCCTCATCTTGATGTTTTAGAGTTACAAATCCTGGGAGGGCTTTGGATATGTTCATGTATACACAGATTTGAGCATAAGAGGTGTATATCCTCTACTTTGCAGCTTCCGAAGTTTTGACATAGTGACCGACGGTGTTTCCTATTCCCATTAGGATTTCCTCCAACCAAAACTCTTTGCAATAAAGAGTATAATCGTATCCAGACTGGTGTCATTGTGAATTCCTCCTTGTCCAGGTTGAATCTCTCCGTCTAGAAGCGTAGGAATAACCCTGCCGAGTTGTAGAAGTATGGCCCATTCTCGAAGATTCTATCCTTTTCTTCTAGATTGTATAGGATGATTGTGAAAAAACCTTTTGAGCTGAGATGCACCTCGTAGTCCCCTTTGGGGTTCCACCGGTGTTTGATCCATCGGTTTAGGTCACATTTAGATGGCCATATTCCCTGAAACTTGCCTATTAGGGCATGCTCTCGCATAAACTGGGTATGTTACCCCACCCTTGTTGAGCTAATGAGGTATCTGGGTGGTTTATCGGATTGCAGGATGCATTTACTAGGCTCCCAACTATGAGATTCCTTTGGATGGGACGTTCCTGCTTCCACGTCCATCTCTTTCCTGAGCCCCTGTTATCTCGCAAGGAGTTGCTCATGGAGTTGCTGCGATGGCTCAAAAGGAGGGCATTTTGCTCTTGCTCTCGTTCTGTCGTTGGTAGTGACAATGCTGTATGAGGGGGGTTGCTCCCCCTCTTCTGGATTCATTCTGATAGATCAGACCCAGGAGTTGTCCGGTCTAGTCCGTTGCAGGCAGTGGGTGTCAAGGCGGTTAGTCCGTTCATGCAGTTGTATCGCAGAGGAAGCGTTTCAGAGCGCTAGGGTTTCATTACGAGCATTATTGTAAATGTGAATTATTAAAATATTGTTTTTAATGCAAAAATCGATTCAACACCCTCAAATATCTCCATTTCAACTTTTAAAATATTAAAGATTTTTATATAAATTTCATTATCTTATTAATTAAAAAAAAATATCAACTTTTCTTCTTATTATTTTAAGTGATTAAAAAACATAAATTCATAAAATATTTGAATTAAAACCAACATTATTAAATAATAAAAAATAAAAATTCTAAACATAATATGCATAACAAACTAAGTATTCATTAATAAAAATTTAAAAGCCAAACATATAACATATTCTCATAACACCTCTTTGTATGGTAGASATMTTTGGGAGGTTCGGCCCAAGGACAACATTCAAAGCATTTAACATATATATGTGTTGCTATTGATTTAAATAAAAAAATTATATTTTTTTCATATATTTTTAATTAAATTATATGCTATTAATTTGAGTGAATAAGTTATTATTATTATTTTTTTTAAATGTTTTTTTTATATATAAGATATGTTGTACGAGTTTAGGAAAAGTGGGAATGTTGGGAACGTGGATACTAGTGTCCAAAATTGATAGAAGTTTCTTTCAAATTTACAAGAAACTTGAAGTTGGGAGCGACAATAATATATATTAAAAAAATATAAAAAATATTTTAGATTACAATGATACTTTCGATTACACTGTATAGAGATATTGATACATTTTAAATCTTATTTCAATAAAATTGAAGGTCAATCGAGGACAATTTCTTATTGCAACAACTACAATATTAAAATTACTAATTTAATTTGTGCTAATAATTATATGAATATATTTAACACAATAAACTTTAATATCCATAAATATTCCATTAGAAAATGAAAAACAAAATTGAAAATACATATATACAATTTTAACATCTTTTTAAACTTAAACTTTACATATATAAATTTTAAACATCTTTGTAAATTTGAAGCATTAATCTTTTTTTATTGGAAAAAACAAAACAATACTACTATTCTAATATGAAAATGTAATAAAAGTCAATGATATGGTTGGATGATATCAACTACAGAGTGGAGCAAATGCTTATAGTGGATAGGGTATTGATTTATTAGACTTTCATGTTTAGTTTGGGCTTGAAGGAAAACATACATGCATTAAAAAAAATTCATATCCACACCTATAAAGTGAGTATTATTAAAAAAAAAATCTTAACTAATTTTTGAAATAATTACGCCGAAAGGCATACACCTATTGACAATGGACACATTTAATATGTTTTTAGTGCTTAATCAGTTTTGTATGGACAAGATTAAATGGACAAGATTAAATATTGTTGGAATATTCTTAGTCGTCCCAATAAATCAATGTTTGTGATTTTAACCATTAACTTCCTCACTATTATAAAGACATCCGTTTACATGTTTATTTTTTTACTTTTACTTAATCATATTTGAAATTTACTATCATACCTAGTTGATTGCCACCTCGTGATTAACGTTTCATTTTCTAGAGAGCCCAAGTTCACCAACCACTATTTTTACAACAAATATTATTTACATTTTCCTGCCTGGAGCTCTTACCCGGTGGGTTATTTAATGCCCAATGGCTCGATTATTTCGGCCTTATTTAACTGTAGTTTAGTCTTAGTTTTATAATGATATTTTGAATAAATATAATAAAAATATTTATAAGAAATTATGTATTTGTAATAATGGAATAAATATATTTACATTTTAATAATTATAAGTTTTATTTTTTTATATTTCTTTATAAATATAAGAAATATTAAAAAATAATATTATCTCTTTCAATTATGATTAAAATTAAATTTAGTAAATTCATTTACTTTTTAATAATATTTAATCTTGATTTTATACATAAAACAATATATATTCAATCACAATTTAATTTTTTATTATGAAAATATATTATTAATTACAATTATATTTTTTATTATGAAAATATATTATTAATTACAATTTAATTTTTTATTATGAAAATATATTATTAATCACAATTTAAATTTTTATTATAAAAATATATTATTATTCATATTACATAGAATGAGTCAAACATGTATTTTCTCTTAAAATATTATGCACACCTAATAAGATATGCACAAAAACAAACAAATCTTATATCAATTTAATATTTCACTTAAGTATAAAACCTAAAAATAAAATTATTATTATTATAATAATTTATATATTTTTATTTTTATTTAAAAAATAAATAAGAACATAAATAAAACCACTATCATAATTCATATGTGAGACGTTGTTTTTATCGGAAAGAATAACATTAAAGTTTCTCATTATGGGATGAATGGGCCCACATAACGATTACCTTGTACAAACAAAGATTCATGGTGTGAGCAAAAAAACAAAAACTCACGGTTGCCTTCACTTTAATAAATTGACCAATTTAAGAAATTATATAACAATTTATAAAAGTAGTTGAAGTATAATATATGAATTTTTTTCCTCGTAGGTTTTGAACTAGTGATTTAACATTATAGAGTGCCTTAACAACACACTTCGTTATCGATTATAGGTTTTGAACTAGTGATTTAACATTACAGAGTGTCTTAACAACACACTCCGTTATCGATTATCGTACATTTTGTGAACTAGTTTTTCAAATTTATAATTTATTTGGTTTTTTTCATTATTTTTTAAACTTGTCATCTATTCAATTTTAACTATATCAAGTATAGAGTTACAATGTTGAAGAAAAATCAATTTTTTTTTGGGAGACATTGATAGTATCTATGATTATATGCAAGTTGAAACTGAGATAATAAAATAATTTTAAAGTAGCGATTGTGTATTCATAGTAAAATGGATGACCTTCTCTGGATAAAATTGGCTTATCAAAGTTATAAAACATTTTGCTTGATCATTAGTGAAATTGTAATAGTGAATTGATTGAAAACAAATAATGTAAATGTTAAATGCTTTGTGAGAATCACCAGCCAAGCAATCAGTTAACTAAGAGCTATTCATTTCCTTGATATGCTTGAAGGTTAGAACCTTTTGGTTTTCTTTGGCACATGGGTTACACGAATTGATAATAACCATTATCATGGCCTCATTATTTGTTATCAATGGGGATTTTTGGGACTATTCTTCCCACAACGTGGTTTATGTGAAGCAAGCACGTCTCCACTGTTCCAAAATGCATTTGAAAACACTATTTACTAGGTAGTAAGAAAAATCAAACAGTTTTCAAACCTATGTTTTCTTAAGGTGCTTTGATTGTATGAACTCAAACTATTGCTTGAGTGGTAACTACAGTTCGTTTCTTATTCTAGGTGTCTTCTTTGCTAGATAAGTTATGTTTGCAAAAGAAAATAATGGTACATGCCATGTTTTGAACTTGGCAAGCGATTTTGGATTAGGTGTTCCACCATACATGTTGAATAGCTTTAGAAAGATGAGCCATATGAAAGGGCTAAAAAAGATGGAGCACACTTTCCATTAATGCACTTCTCTATTGCATACAAAATCCTTATCTCAATTGGGGTCAAAGATATCATTATTGTTTTCTTGTTGCAAATCTAGATATCGTTATTGTGCTCTTGTTGCAAATCTCTTGCTACAACCATGGCTAGAGCTTATGCGATTTAATTTAAAATGCAGATTGTACACAATTTAAAGATAAAAGATATTGGATTAATTAAAGTGTGGATGGCATGCATGAATACAAATAAAGTCAATAGGTTAAAATATTAAATTATTATCATCATAGAAAAATGACAAACTTTAAGAAACCACAAAGTTTAAGAACTATAAAAGCTATCAGGAATGCAACTTGATCACAAATGACATGGATGGAATGTGTTTGACCTCGTGGGTTGTGTTACTTCAAGGATTTTTAGAGATTCTCAGATAACACTTTATAAAATGTGTGAGAGTTGAACTTGGATCAATACTGATGAATTTCTACAAATCTATAACCACAACACAATCGATGATATAGATGAAACATATTCTCTAAATGTGTTTCTTTAGCTCGACATAGCATTGATGGAATGTCTTCAATCTCATAGGACATGGTGTTTTAGGTATTCTTGGGTAATTCCATACAACGTGTGTTAGAATTGAGCTTAGGTCATTGGTGGTGAATTCCCACTTGTCTACAATTAAATAAAATCCCAACTAATGAGATAAAAGAAATGTCATTTGCGTTAAAGGGCTTGGACTTGATGATTTCCTAGTGCATTATATTATAAAAAATTAATCTAAACATGAGTAAATAATGGTAAACCCGCTAGCGTGATTGGCTTCAATGGGCCTCATTCTGTAAGGTGACATAGGCTTGAAACTTGACTAGCAGGAGGAAACACCTAAAATTTCATCCATGCTAAGGGTTAGTGTGGCCCATGTTAGGTTTGATCCCTAGGTGATTTTGACAGCTTAGAGACCCCTGGGTCGTGCTTTCTTAGACCACGGGCTAATCTTGTAAGTCACAGACAAACTAGCAAAAAAAACATGGATAAATAATAACTTAAACAAGGATAGAATGATATCGAAGCTTGAATCTTCTTATGATTTTATTGAACATAACCTCACCAATGACATTGTTGTTCAATGGTAAAGATGGTTACATGTCTATTTTCCCACCAAGGTTTAATTCCCTTTGAAGCATGAAAAAGCGAATGAGGCCAACTACGAACCCTATGAGATTATGATGAAAAAATATATCCATATTTTGACAATTCTACCAAAAAAAAAACTATGTTCTTGTAATTAGTGATTCACATTTCAAAATCCATCTAAAAGATGTTGTTGTAATTATTGTTTTACCCTTCTAATGTTGTCAAAAAAGAAAAGAGCTTGTAATGGATAATTCTCTCTTTGAAAGTCATCAAATAAAATTGTTTATAATTCAAAAGTCATCGAGGAAAAGTTCTTGCAATTAAAGTTCTCCCCTTCAAAAGCCATCGAAGAAAAGCGCTTGTAGTTAAGGGTTCATTCTTAATAACTTGTCAAAAAAGACTACTTATAATTAGCGGTTCATCCTTCGAAAGTCATCAAATAAAATTATTTGTAATTAATAGTTCTCCCTTTGAAAAAAAATTGCTTATAACTAGTTTAAAAAAAAAATGCTTATAATTAGTTTTTTCCCTTCAAAAATATCTTGCCCAATAAATTATTTGTGATGTGAGCTAAATTGTGATCTGGAAATAAATATATGGGAATTTTGTTTCATTGATCTAAGTTTGATTTTCAATAAAACAGGGAATCCTTGGAATAACATGCCTAAGAGTGTAGTTTAATTAACTTCGACTCAATCTCAATTTTCAATAGATATAAATAGATTTCGATGTTGGATTAAGGAGGAAATAAATCCCCAATTATGAAAAAAGAAAGATGTTCGTTTTAAAAAATGGACTATTTATAATAATGCCCATGTTGTAATGCATTTGTAGTTTTAAGATATCAGTTAAAAAAAATAACATAACCATATCAAAGGGCTTGAATTGTTTAATGATACTTGAAATTCATTTTATTATAAAGTATTAAGTTATTTATAATAATGCCCATGTTGTAATGCATTTGTAGTTTTAAGATATCAGTTAAAAAAAATAACATAACCATATCAAAGAGCTTGAATTGTTTAATGATACTTGAAATTCATTTTATTATAAAGTATTAAGTTAGTTAGGAAAGTGATTTTGGATTTTTTTTTAAATAATTTAATATAAAAAAATTCTTGTAATTAGTAGTTGGCTTTTGAATAAATCCCCAATTATGAAAAAAGATGTTCGTTTTAAAAAATGGACTATTTATAATAATGCCCAACTTATTCATGTTGTAATGCATTTGTAGTTTTAAGATATCAGTTAAAAAAAATAACATAACCATGTCAAAGGGCTTGAATTATTTAATGATACTTGAAATTCATTTTATTATAAAGTATTAAGTTAGTTAGGAAAGTGATTTTGGATTTTTTTTTAATAATTCAATATAAAAAAATTCTTGTAATTAGTAGTTGGCTTTTGAATGTTTGTAACTAATAGTATTTATATTGTATTTTAAAGTATTGTTGTATTTTAATTATTTTATGTTTTGGTTATTTTTAGGTTATATTTTTTTGTTTAATTTTGTTTGAAATTTGGTAAGAATTTGTTGGATTTCTAAATTAGAGTGGTTAATTTTGTATAATTCAAGTATCCTAGAATTTTAAGCAAACTAAATCTATTTTTAGATCTAAAAATGCAATTTAAACAATCACAAATTATGATTTCATTTAGATTTATGTCACCAAATTCTAACCAAAAAAACCAAAACATTAAACAATTAAACAATACATAAAGTATACCTAAAATACTATGTTAATTATATCTAAAGTATTAAGTTAATTATATCTAAAGTATTAAGTTAATTATGAAATAAATAAAATATTAAGTTAATTATACCTAAAGTATTAAGTTAATTATGAAAGTGATTTTGGAAAAAATATTTTTTTAAATAATTTAATATAAAAAAGTCTTGCAATTAGTAGTTGGCCTATGAAGGCGTGTAAGTAATAGTATTTACATGTGACCTCGACATTTTTCAATTATAATGAAGAAAACATATATGTTTTATTTTAACAATTTAGATTAGTATTCTGCTTTTTAATGGCTGTAATAGTATGTACATGATGACATTTTAAAGTAAACTATAATACATTTTGCCTTTCAAATATCTTGTAAAAATGAATCCAATGAAGTATTTATAATGTTTAACATATTTCGATCCACCGTAAATTCGTTTATGGAATTTCTAAAAAGTACTTAAAAAAAAAGAAATAGCCTAAATGTCATGTTGTTATAGGATTTGGGTTATTTCACCGTTGTTTTATGATGTATGTGTATGAGATATAATAAACTCCCTTGGATATGTGTATGAGATATAATAAACTCCCTTGGAGCCAATACCCACTACAATTATGTATTTATAAACATTCTTTGCAATTTAAGGAAGTTCCCAAATTCTGCCATAGTTAAAAATGACTTCGTACCCCATTACTAACATTAAAAAATGATACCAAATTATATATATATATATATATATATAGTTTTGTTAGAAATTAAGAATAAAAAATGATAACAAAGTTTATATATATAAAAAACGATGTGAAATTTTGTTAGAAATTAAGGATAAAAGTTATTTGTAAATATTAGTTTGTATCAAACATATTTAAGTTTTTTTTTTGGCATTAGTATTTATTTATTTTTCTTTGGATTCTCTTTTTTAGAATGAGGTAGGGTTTAAGGTATGCATTTGTAGTAGTTGTATACTTTACTCTCATTTTTATGTTCATGCTTTTTGATGAAGACTAGGGTTGATGATTGTACACATAATTTACCAACACTTTCAAACAATAGTTGAAAATTTTCTTTTGAAATTCTACATTTTTCTTATTATCTTTGTCCAAATTCTAACCTCTAGTATCTTTGTAGAGTTTTTTTATATAAGAGTAGTCACCTTCTCTTCAAAATCAACTTTTCATTAGTTTAGTTGTCCATCTCGTTTCCAAAGAAAGTCTACTAGCTAGCATAGGACAAAATATTTTTTTTATTTGAAACTTGACCATGTCTACACTACAGAGATGTGTCTCCACATCAATCAAGGTGTCTCCCTGGCCCTACTAAGCCATAAAATAACAAAACTATTCTTGAGTATAGAATGGATTTCCAAGCTACTCCATCTCCACAACAATAAAAGTTACAATGCACAATTGTATTCTCTTCCTATTCTTTGATGTCTTTGTCATTTTATTCACACCTAATGGTTTAAAGAAGAAAATCAAACATGAGGGTGGTGAATTGTATGCCTCCATGTGTGTATAGTTTTGCATTTAATTCACATAGAGGTAATGTTAACATGCCAACAAGAATGCACCATTGCCTCATGTGAAGGTTGTACAACCATATCCTTCCCTATTAGTTGAATAAATTAGAAATGACATCGAAATGATGAGAAAGTAACACCTTAGGGGTTCTATTACTCGTGATGAGAAGGTGGCTCAACATCAAGGCTAGGATTAGGGGCACTATAGATAAACAGTTGCTACAACTTCTCTTTAATTACTTCTCTCCACTATGAGGTGGTCTACGAACATGCATGGATCGTTTTGGGTAGCTATTAATAAGTTAATCCAATACCTAATTGGTACACTCATCTTTATGTACATTCAAATTTACATGATTCAAACTTACTTTTAACATAATTAATCTATAATGATTGCAAAACCACTTTTCATAAAATTATACATTTTTCTATTCAAATTATTTATGACTCTTTTAAACCATCTTCACAGTCAATTATTTAGAAATCACAAATTTTAAATCACTTTAACAAAGAATTCTTTTTAGATCACCACTTTTAAATCACATTTACAAACAATTACAATTATTTATTTAGAAATCACAAATTTTAAATCACTTTAACAAAGAATTCTTTTTAGATCACCACTTTTAAATCACATTTACAAACAATTACAATTATTGTGAATCTTAAATGTAGAGATATGGTGATACTCATTGACAAGGATTTTACTTTAACATGTTGTTTGTCATTTTTTAAAATAAAATTGTAATAATATTTTTTCATAAAATTGTTATGATATTTTTTTGAATAAATATGTGAGAGGTTTTTTTTGGTTTGGGTTTGATTTTCAACAAAATAGAAAAATTTGATTTCCAACCAAATAGGAAATTCCTTCGTAGCATGCTTATAAACTTACAATTAATTAACTTAAATTCAATTCTAATAAAATATACATAAATTTCAATAATAGGTTGGAGAAATAAGTCCTTAACTATAGCCAAAAAATAAAAAATGCCATGTTAAAAAAATGTACTATTTGTGATGGTGCCTAACCTATTTATGTTAGTTGTGTGATGGTGCCTAACCTATTTATGTTAGTTGTAATGCATTTGGAGTTTCAATATAGCTCTTTCAAAAGAAATGGTAACTTAAATATGTTAGAAGGCTTGTATTGTTTAATGATACTTGGAATTCATTACATTATAAAATATTAATATAAATATGTGAGTGATTTTGAAAAAAAAATAAAACAAGTGTTTGTAAGTAATTTAGTCTTCAATATTTTGCATATTTATATGTA
>SNQJ01S0075040.1:27115-37155 GCA_010110895.2 Picea sitchensis
GTACACAACTACTGCCATAGTCCTCTTGAATGTGTTGTGATCAAACAATAATACACAACTATTTCCAAGCGGTCGGGAAGTCTCCATGGCAATCAACTATTAGCGCACAACTACTACAATGCCATCCAATCTGCTGCCAAACCATAGTAGTACATAACTACTGTCCAGTGGTACACATCGACGACCAGTGGAACACATACACCGTAGTAGCACACAACTACTGTCCAGTGATACACAATCACTGCCAGTGGAACACATCCACCGTAGTAGCACACAACTACTGTCCAGAGACACAAGGTATTTATCCTGCAATCAACTGGTAGCTAAACAAGCTACCACCATGTAGTCCAACAATCTCTATGATTATGCAACAAGGAACTAGTAGCACACAATTATTACCATGCCATCAACCATAATCATAGTCTGCATTCCCTATGACTATGCAATAATCAACTAGTAACACACAACTACTACCATGCCATCAACCATAGTCATAATCGATGTCTCTATATCTATGCAACAATCAACTAGTAGCACACAACTACTACCGTGCTATCAACCATAGTTATAGTCTCATCCATTAGCACGAAGGTACTCCCATAGTTCTCACGACTATGCCTATGATGTTTCTTCTCTCATTGGGTCCGATAGTGCATTACCCCCTCAGTCACCTCACATGATTGATCTAGGGAACCCTTGTCCAGATGGGTTAGCTGGCAGGAGAAGAAACAACACACCTCCCTCTCAACAAGGGTGGACTTTCTGCATCACGCCAAGCTTGTCTCTGAAGTACTCATACTTCACTCTAGGTAGAGGTTTGGTGTGAATGTTCGCTATCTGCTCATCCGTGGATATGTACTAGAACTCTATAGCTCCTCTCTGCACCATGTCTTGGATGTAGTGATATTTGATCTCTATGTGCTTTGACTTGTCATCAAAGACAAGATTCTCTGTAAGCTTCACACAACTTTGATTGTCACAATGTATCAAATTTGTGTCCAACTCTAGATCAAATATCCCGACAACCAACTTCCGAAGCCACACTGCTTCACGGCTTGCAACACTAGTTGCGATATACTCTGCCTTTGTTTTACTGAGTGCCACTGATGTCTGCTTCCTGCTTAACCATGAGATTATACCTGATCCTAGACTGAAGCAACATTCATAAGTACTCTTCCGATACACTGTAGCTTCACATCTCCACTCGAGACATATATTAATCCATATCCAATCGTACCATGTAGGTACCTCCACATATGTTTTGCTGCCATCCAATGTACATGTCTAGGTTCAATCATGTATTGACTCAAGGCATTCACTGCAAAGCATATGTCCGGCCTAGTGTTAACCAGGTACATCAAGGATTCGATCAACTGTCTGTACATCGTGGGATCCACCAAATTTGAAGATGAATCACTCAAGAGCTTCAGATTTGTCAACATATGTGTAGCCATGGACTTGCAGTCCATCATCCTCAGTCTCTCCAGGATCTCAACTATATATTTTCCTTGGCTCAAAAAAATCTCATCTCTGTCACACTTTTAATCCCATCAAATCCAGATCCTTCATTTCAAACTCTAAAGTGAGTTCCCTCGTGCACCCATCTGTGAGCTTCTCATCCCCTGTAAGAACAGGTCATCCAGTATCAAGGGGCAACCATCCCCAAGCTCATCCAAATAACTGTCTGGAATATCTTGCCTTGGGTGCTTGCTTAAGCTTTGTACAAAGCTTCCTTCAATTTGCAAACATGAGAGTCCTTCTCATGTATCTTTTTGGTTGTTCTATGTACACTTCTTCTTGCTACTAGAGCAAGTGTCTCGTCGTAATCTTCTCCCTCTTGCTGGGAGAATCCTTTGGACACAAATCAAACTTTGTACATCTCTATGTTGCCATCAACAACATGTTTGATCTTGTAGATCAACTCAAAAGTCACCATTAAGTTCCCTTCCAGTCTCCAAACTAAGGAAAAATCCATATCCAGTCCTTCTCACTAGCTTCCTCCTGTGTCACTGAAACAAGGGAATCCTCCCCAGAGGTCTCATATCTCCTCGAAGCCTCTGAAGCTTCGATCTAGCCTCCTCAACTCATGGCACCTGTCTGTCAGTACTGGAAGATGCCTCTCTCTCCCATTTGAATCTAAGGAGGAATACTTTCTGAATGAAAGTCTCTAGGTCATTGACTCTTTCTGAGACCAGGCTCACTCTGAGTCTGCATGCTCCCTCTGAATCTTGATGACCTCTTAGTATGATCTCCTATGAACTGTCCTCGGGAGGCTGCTCCTCCCTACTGGATCTTGAGGGCTGACTACCTCTGTACTTTAGCTCCTTCTAAGGTGATACTTGGTGGGGCCACCTGCCTCACCACTGGTGGAGCCATTTACTCCTCATGATATGGCTGATCAATGCCATATATCTGTATCTCCTTTGCATTTTGCATAGTATCATGGGACCATGCTAGTCTCTTCCTGGTCATTGTAACAATTCTAGGTAGGTCCTTCTGGCTCTACCAACTCTCCCTGGTGATCTGAAGAGTGATCAACTGAAGTAGAGGGATCTGTATGGTAATCTTCAGAGACTTCTGCTCCTTAGAATTGATCTCCATATGAGATACTCTGTATCCGTAGAAGTACCCTTCTTGCTAGAAGGTTCTAACTTCGTCCTCTTCTCATTCATTACATGGATGTGCACAACTCTATATTTGGATAGTCTGCTCCATGTCTCAGTTAGAGACCATCTAAACTGTTGTCTCCTGCAATCGTCATTATAGCTCCCTCTCAGAGCTATTAACTGTGATCTACCTGGAACAAGAAACAATAACAACAACATCTCCATGGTAACCTCCATGGAGTTTACAAGATAACCCGCGTGGAACGAGGTCAACAACCAAGAACATCTCCTAGAGGAGATCAATTTATCTTGCAAACAAGTGCATTATTAATATGACCATTTACTTAATGTAGTCGTACCAACAATAATCAAGTGTTACTAAACTAGCAATGGAAATAACAATAATAGAATTCTAAAGATTGTTATTCTAGTTACAACATTTACTTAAACGACAACAATATAAAATATCAAAACTGATATGCAAACCTGGAGTTTAGCTGCTGCTGTCCCACTTGAGTTGTCTTCTATAGTTTCCCCGGTCATGTGCTTGGAAGCACCACTGGCTAAAAGACATACTCTTCATCGTTTGACTTCTTCTCTTCAACATTTGCTGCATGTGCATGGTGTTTCTTCTTTCCCTTTTCATGTTTAAGAGGACATTGTGCGGCATAATGTCCCATCTCCTTGCAGTTGTAGCATCTGATCTTTGACGCATCCTTCTTATAACGTGGTCTCTTAGATTTCTTCAGACTACCTTCTTCCCTTTCTTTCCTTTTCTTCATTTGAGCAACAAGGGCCTGATTTTCATCATCATTTGTCTTCTGTGACTTGGATATCAATCTAGATTCCTCTTAGGTATCGTCTGCCCATAACTTATTAAACTTGGGCAATTTGCTTCTAGCACAAATCCCTTGAACGAATGGATCCCAAGAGGAAGGAAATCCATTAAGTGTAGTAGTCACAATTTCAGTGCCATCTATCGGATCTCCAATGGCTGCTAACTGGTGTTTGATCTGTGAGATCCTCGTGAAATAGTTGACGACTATATTTGACTTGTTCATTGTCGCATTTCTGAGTTGATGCCTTAGAGTAAGCTTTCGATTGGTATTCTTACTTTCATAAAGTCTGGTTAGGGCATCACACATTTCCTTCGGTGTCTTCAGTTCTGATACATTAGGTATCAGATGGTCTTTTATTGAGTTTGTTAAGATCCTCTTGGCCTTGATCTCATTCTTCCTGAACTTTGCTTTATCGTCTTCTTCTTCTGGTTCTGGAAGCACCTGCTTGACATGATCCAATAACTCATTGTTCTCTAGAATGAGAAGTACTCCATGCTTCCAGGATCTGAAGTTATCTGCTCCATCCAATCTATCCTCAAATCTCATATTGGTTGACATTTTCGTCGGTAGATGTTGAGATTTGGGTACCTTAGAAAGTGGTCCCCTTTGTGTTTGTGAGCTTCTAAACACATGAGGGAAGTACTTTGTACGTTGTACTATGTACTTTATCTCTAATTTCACTTTGACTTAGGAGATTTAAGTCAAAAGTGAAATTTGGTCATTTTAGCCTAAAGTGACAATTCATTCACAAAGTGGGTGAATTAATAGACATAAAGTGAAACTATGGAAACTTAAGTAAAGTGGGTTTTGGTTTGAGATTTAGTTGAGATGATCTCAACCATTGATTATGGATGAGATGAGATGATCTCATCCACCCATCTTTTAGGTTTCCTTATGCTTCCTAAAGGAGGGCGCAAGGGGCAAATGAGAGCTCATTCCTTGTTTTGTTCACTTGAAGAGAAGTAGGAGGAGCAAGAGGATGAGAATGGTTTTATATGTTGAGGCTAGCTTGGGCGCTCCCTTCCATGGAGATAGCCAATAGGCTTTGGGTCTCAGTTATTTAGTGGGGAGCTTCTAGTTCTGAGGAGGGCGCATTATCAGTGGGGAGTACTTACACTTGTCAGATTGCAGTGAGGTCTCTTTCAGAGGGAGGCTACTCATCAGTGCTTGATTACTATGGAGGGGTTTCCAGATCAGAGCTTCCAGTTGGCATCTGCAGTAGATTCAGTGGATTTGGGAGCATTTATGAGGGGCGCACAATGCTAGGGCGCACCTGCTTGGTTTGGACTTGTATTTCAGTTTGAGACAAGCTGCTATTGTAACAGGTTCATCTATATTTTGTACTTGCTGTATTCCACCATCTATTGTCCTCATTTATAGACATATATTCCAAACTGGTTTTCCTCGGGGGGGGTTTTATCCAGGGTCATTTTGACCAAAAATACCTGTGTCAATTTTATGCATGCTTAGAAGTATAGATCAACATTTTAAAGTTCAAGATCTAGAGGTAGTGTTATGTGTTTTAATGTACATTGCATGTTCTAACATTGAGTAAAGAAAACACTTGCAAGGGCACCTTAAAAGAGCACTTAACCATCAAATATTGAGCAGAAAGTTTGGTGACTGTTTGCTGTCCTAAAAACAACAAGAAAAGACAACCACACAGTTGAAACTTAGAGCCATACTAAGGTCAAGGACAAACCTTAGGTAGCAGTCTCATAGGACCTCAAAAAATCTACAGTAGAAACCCTGGATCTGAGAAATTTCAAATTTTTGGATTTCACCAAACTGCAAACTAAAGGTTGCAAGAGGTGCGCTAGGGTAGGGCGAGGTTCCCTGTGAAAGAATTATCCCCAAACTGTAGGTTGGGAAAGCTCGGCGCAAACCACAAGATGATGACAACTGTCACCTCACATAGGTATTCTCGTCGATTTAGAGGTGAAGTGATGACCTCAAGGGGGAATCGCGGGTGACCATAAGGGGAAGTGAGATGGAAAGTGATACTTGTGAATGGATGCCCCTATAGGTCGAGATGCTAAATGGAAAGTAGCTTGGAAATCAGTCTCAGTAGTGGTCAACTGTTGCCAAGAAGTTCGAGTGCCTGCAAAAAGTGATTGTATTTGCTCGAGACACAAGAAACACCAAGTATACGAGCGATATGTTAAGTGGATAAGCACTTTAAGCTTGTTGTCCCTATTTGCAGTATTCAACAAAGATATATATCAACAAAGAAATAATTATTAGAGCCGCTAAACAAGAAGCTAAAGTCAAGTAAATGATGCAAGAGATAAGCTAGTAATCACTAGTATTGTTGATGATTGTAACGTCGTGTGACATTCTCCAGGATACGTTCTCTTCTGGATTGAGTTGAGTCGACCTATGAGAGAGCCATATGTTGGGTGTGCCCATGTGATGGGTGTATCGTTCTCCTTCGGATCGAGTTGAGTCAATGTGTGCCCCTATGAGGGGTGTGCCCATGTGATGGGTGTGCGTCAGACTCTGGATTGAGTTGTTATGACGTGTGGTCTCTTGCTTTGTACTCCTCTGGACCGAGTTGAGTCAGCTTGAGATGGTCTCTTGCCTTGTACTCTTGTGGACTCAGTTGAGTCGGCTTGAGATGGTTCTCCAGATGATTCTCCTGCGGACTTAGTTGAGATAGAGATCTGTTGAGTATGATGTCCTTGTGGTTGAGCACAGGTGGACGTGTCCCTAGTGGCTGAGCACTAGTGGATGTGTGAGATCCTTGCTATATTGTCCGAGAGTAAGATTTGCTTGTAATCCTAATTGTGATGTAAAGGGTACAAGTCGGCCCCACCATATGTGAAAAATAATTAATGTTTATTGGAATTAATAATTATATTATTAAGTTGTACAAGTCGGCCGTATTGTGCCAATAGACACACCTTTTGCTGTGTCAGTTATTGTATAAGTAAAGGTGGATCCCCATTGTGGATCTCACTCATTATTGTGTCATCTTATAATTTCAGAAGTTGAGATCTGAAATTATGAGGATTGCAACACCCTCTTGTGTGCTAGGTCTGGTGGTGGAATGGTGGATCTTCTCTTGAGAATATAGAAAAGGATTTATGGGTTTTTCCCCTTGTTTGATAAGGGTTTTCCCAAGATACTTCTTGTGTTCTTTTGTGTATGGTTATTCTTCTTGTGATCTTGGTGTACTGCAACTAGTGTTATTGTTGCTGCAGTAGTTATGGTTCAGCTAATGATAAAATGAATTAAACTACATGCATGAGGTAAGCCACATCATAAAACTTAACAAGTATAACCCAAGTATGAAAGCATTAGACTTTAGCAACAAACTAATGCTGTTATAGACGGGTATCGCAGAGATATAATTGCAGCCTTATGTCTGTAGCAAACAAGTTGTTACAACAGAAAAATCAGCCATAAAAATCACAAGTAATCCACCCAAAAAATGCGCTGAGACTAGTAGATTGTAGGGGTAAAATATTAGCAACTTCTTACGGTTGAATTGTGAGTTATTTAGAGATTTGTTTAGGTTTTGCTGCATCTCTAATGGCTGTAGCATAAGTTTATAACAGCAGCAAGATATCATTGACCAATCAAAACGCCCTAGTGGTTTTGACAGACTTTTAGCATGAAGAAAAGATTTCAACTTAAACAATTTCAATATCTCGTAATTCTACGTATCGCAATGCAATGCCTTTATTTCTCCAATGCAAGAGATTAGTGCCTTTAACTATTGAGTTATGGATTCTTTAAAAATGAAAGAGCTAGTTGTGCTACCTCCTTGGGGATGTAAGCCCTTTTACTCTCCAAGTTAAGAGAAACTAGCTAAGGAAAACACAAGGAGGGTGTACACCCTTTTACTCCTAGGATTTCTTTATGCAACAAATTATTCCAAGACAATTATGATGGGCTTAGTGGGGTTGTATGCCCTTATACTCCCCAAAAGCTTAGTAAATTAACGTTGTGACCAGGAAAAGAAGCAATAACATGAAAGATTCCTTACCTAGTCCAAGCATTAAAAAGATAAACTCCTTTTAACCAAGAAAATCCACCATAAAAGGAAGAAATATCCTCCAAGAAAGATAGTGCCTTACTTCTTCATCCAATAGCCAAAAAAACCATAGCAAGAGATAGTAGCAAGAGAGATAGACAAAATCACCCAAGTAGGGTGAAAGTTTCAACTGAGTATCCTCTCCAAGATGGGAGAGTTATGAGAAAATGAGATAGAAATGATCTCTATTTATACAAAAATATCTAATTAGAGTTTGTCCACAAAACTTAGGGTAAACCACAAAGTAAGGGGACAACAACCCTTACTTTGCCCCTTTACAATTTAAGATTTGATTTTCCACAATAGAAACCCTAGAAAAAGCATGACATCACCCCTTTAGGGCAACATTTTGTCATCTTTGGCAAGTTTTTGAGTTTGGGGATGAAACGTTTGGCCTCCAAAGGCCTTCTTCCAAGGTGCTAGGGTCCTCTCCACCAAGTCAAGGCGTTGTTCCTCTTCAAATGATGCCACGTGTCCTCATCACCACCAAACCCTAACCCATGCATGACGTCAAGCCCTCAAAGTGTGACGTTTTGGCTTCCAAAGGAAAAATATTGGGCTAGTAGGGGCATGGGTGAGGTCCTCCAAGGCATCTCTCAAGCCTCGAAAGTTTGTCATCATCATCCGTAGTGCGAGCCTTGGTATCCAACCAATGGGCTTCAAGGCCCAAGTAAGCCCAAAGCTAGGCTTGTTTTTCCAAAACTGTCCACCAACTAGGTCATGCAAAGACAATGAATACACCCTCCAAGGATCTCAAGGAAAATGCATCATGATGAGTAAATCAAATCAATAAAAGAGCCATCTAAGCATGTACATTCAAACCACCTCATCAAAATAAACAAGTGCTCAAAGACCCTATGCAATTTGCCAAGTTTAAGTATGGGAGGGTTGACAAAGCGACCTATTGGGTGAATTGTACCTCAAGTTTTGGAGTGTTTTCCAAGTGGAACTCTCTCTAAGTTATGTGGATGAAGTGACATGGATGGGGGCAAGACTTTTGGGCATGGGGTTCATGACATACAAGGGATCGTAGTGTCTTATTTATAAGTGCCTTTGTAGAGGGTGTGTTGCACATTTGTTTTCAATGCAACCTTTTTCCAAGCCCATTTATTGCCTTTTCTTCTTTTAAGATGTTTCCAGGTTGAAGCCGAGGTGGGGCTTCTATCTAAGCATGAAAAACTGTGCCCACCTTGACTCTACCCTGGTCACATCATGCTTCCCGAAGTGGAAAACATGTGTGGGGCTTCTACCTAAGCATGAAAAATAGTGCCCACACATGCTCCACCTTAGTTGGCATTTGTATTATTTATTTTTTACGAGTCCCATCAGTTTCTTACGAGAGACATTTCATTGTCCTCGGGATCCCTGGCGAGCATCTAGAAGGTTCATGATTGGCTTTTATCTCTTGCCAGCTACAAGCCTCTGGGCCTTCAACCCCTTCTTCTCATGAAATGAGGGATAACCCCGTCTTGGGTCAGTACACCCGAAAATACCAAAAGGTAAGGAGATAGGGGATGAAGTGTGGAAAGTGAAAAGTATGGTCGGGATTGGCACAATGACTCATCAAGAAGACCTCCTAGCAACAAACCGTCCCCAAGTGTGACCCACTTACTAGGGTGCAATGTCAACCACCCAAGTGAAACAGGGCAAAGAGCATAATGTCCAAGCATACGTTGCATAATCAAAACAATTTAAAATGATACCACCTCAAATGCCTCAAATATTGAAACGACACTCACCATAATACCTGACTTGTACATCATGGAGCAAGACCCAATGTCTTTCAGAAGACAATTGATGTGGTGGTACTGTCCTGATGAACTTGGAATTGCGGTGGTGAAGCAGGTCTCTAACTGTGCAAGTGGACACTGCCGGTCAAGCTGTCTTTCGGTACGCCATGTCTGCAACTCGAGGGCCTCGAGATATCATCTCCTTAGTTATCGTTGGGAGTTGGGGATAACAGAGCTGGGTTTCTTGGGATGATGTGGAGCTGATTCAAGGGTTTACTTTCAGAATTTCTTGGGGTGGTTTGGAGTTGATTTTCATAATTTCTTGGGCTGTTATAGAGATGTTTTTTCTGTTGTTAGGACTTGCTTGGGAGTTTTTGTTTTGTACCATTGGAGGTGCACTTCTTTTCTTTATTTGGAAGGCTTGCGAAGATATGTCAAAGATGCACACCAAAAAGAGAAACCATTTGGAACAAAAATGTCGAATGATGGTCTATGTTCAGTACTACTTTAGATTGAGGCAGAGCTAGTTGTTGAACAAGACCCTTGAATCAAGCAACATAGTCTTGGATGATATTGATCTCGTGTTAGAGTGGCTTGTGGAGACTTGACAAACAACATTTGACAATGAAAACCTATCTTTTATGGACTTGGTCTCATTTCTAGAGTGAGAGGATTTGAATATTGTTGTTGGACAAGTACCTTCAGGGCCAAGGGAATCAATCCAAAATAGTTTTTTGAGTCTAGTCATGTTGAGCCTGTTATCGCACAGTTTGTAGGAAGGGTTTAGATAGCTTGAGTCAAGGCTTCAAACTGGCGTAACAGGAGC
>SNQJ01S0075041.1:16512-37154 GCA_010110895.2 Picea sitchensis
CCCCCCCGTCTCAGTTATATTTCCAACAATTGGTATCAGATCCAGTGCCTTTGATCAAAGGTAGATCCATAAGATTGAACATGACTAGTCATGAAGGAAGTTCAACTAATAGAGCCCCTTTGTTTGATGGAACAAACTTTGCCTTCTGGAAAGTAAGGATGGGAAAATATTTAATTTCTTTGGGTGCTGATGTTTGGGATGTCGTTGAAACTGGACATGTGAATCTTATAGTCTTGGCCTCAAAATATGATAAGGTGAATTTTAGCTTTAATGAAAAAGCAATGAATGCCATCCTCAGTGGACTTGCAGAAGCTGAGTTTGTCAAAATCATGCACTATGATTCAACAAAAGATATGTGGGACAAGATGATAAATAGTTATGAAGGTAATGAAAAGGTGAAAGACGCAAAACTTCAGACTCACAGATTGAAATTCGAGCAGTTAAAGATGGATGAATATGAAACTATCAGTAAGCACTTCTTATATATAGAAAAACTTGTCAACACTATGAAAGGTCTAGGTGAAAAGATAGATGAACTTTTTCTAGTCCAGAAAATATTAAGATCTCTTCCTAATATATTTAACTCAAAGGTCTTTGCTATAGAGGAAATAGTTGATCTTAAAACGTTGACACTAGATCAAATTCTTGGAACCTTAACTGCTTATGAAATGAGAATCACCAAAGGTAAATACACTACAAGAGAGGCATCTTTTAAAGTAGAGAAAAACACAGACTCCGATATAGATGAGATTGAAGCAAATTTTGTGAGAAGATTGACGAGAGGATCAGGCAAATACAAAGGTAAACTTCCCTTCAAATGTTTCAAATGTGGTAAGATAGGTCATTTTGCATCTAAGTGTCCTCACAAAATAAAGGATCATACATATGATGATGAAGAGAAGCACAAACACAAGAAGGTCTATAAAGAAAATAATTTTAGGAAGAAAAGCCTTTGTGTAAACAATGATGATGATTCTTCAGATGATGAAAACAGTGACTCTCCTATTGAAGATAAAATAAATGATAGCATTCTAATAGCTTTAGAAGATATAAACACTGAAGATATAGGAAGTGAGTTTGCTTACTGTGAAGCAGTAGTAGATCTTGAAGGAGAACTTGTCAGTGCCATGGAAGAGATTGATAGACTCAGAGAAAAGAAAAGAAAACAAAAACAGTTACTACTCAGGTATGAGAAAACATGCAATGAACCATCTGAAGAAATTGATCTGTTGAAGGTTAAATTAGAAGAATCTAAGAAGATTGAAGACATCCTCAAACAACAATTGAAGGAAGCCGAAAAAAAGGTGAAAAATTGGAAGCTGAAGTAGTGTCTGTCAGAAAAGATCTAGAGAAATTTCAGGCCTTATATCATCAGAATCTGACAAGTATAAAAGCCTCAGAAGGATTAACCACCATTCCGAATCAGCAAAGGAATTCAAAGTTGAAAATTGGTTTGGGTTATGAAGAGGGATCAAGTAGTGGTCAGCCAAGCAACAAAGAATCCATCAAGTTTGTCAAATATACAACCATTGACAACAACAAACCTACAGAAACAAAGGAAGATAATCAGCCGCCAAGGAGGAATGAAGAAAAAGGTACCAGAACTGAATCTGTAGAACAAAGAAATAATACACCCTCTACTCAAGGAAATCATTAGCAGGGAAGAAATCGACCTGCTCAAAGAAGACAACCATTTTCCAGGTGCAAAGATTTTTTCTATAGATATTGTTTTTACTGCTCTAACTTTGGCCACAAAGCTGTAAATTGTTCTTTAAGACTTAGACATGAGCAATCAAGGCAACCAAGGAATAAATATATTCCACAACAAAGAATGAGACAACTAAGTAACAAACAACCACATAACAATCATGTGATGGCTGGGAAAAAGATGTAGATTAATCAAAAAAATCGTTATGATCCTTTATTCAATGAACCAGAATGTTACATCTGCCATAATTATGGACATAAATCTATAAACTGTCGCTTAAAGAAATATAAGCCAGATTCAAATCACAGAGCTGAAAACGTCAATATTTGGAAGAAGAATGAAGATAACAAATGTGGATTAGTATTGTCAGCTCAAAGACAAAAGAACCCCTGGAATATTGACAATGGATGCTCCAGTCATATGACAGGAGACAAAAGTAAGTTCCTATCACTCAAAGAAAGTAAATCAGGAAGTGTGACTTTTGGAAATGATGCTCCAAGAAAGATCAGAGGTAAAGGTCTAGTAATCTTAAGTAATGGAGGAGGCAAAACTCAATATGTATTATTCGTTGATGGTTTAAAGCATAATATTATTAGTGTCAGTCAGATATGTGACAGAGGATGTGAAGTCACTTTCACTTCCAAGGCTTGTAAAATAAAAACAGTGAACATAGGAGAGTTGATTGCAAAATGAGTTAGAACTGAAAACAATGTCTATGTTCTGAAGGATGATAAGGAGAAATGTCATTTAAGAAAATTTGATGAAAGTTGGTTATGGCACAAAAGGCTTGGACACCTGAATTTTGTTCATATTGTCAAACTAAATAATGAAGGTGCTATGAAAGATCTTCCAAATATATCTAAGCCTCATAAATCTGTATGCAAATCTTGTCAAATGGGGAAGCTGACTCGTGCTCAATTCAAATCAAAGAGTTTCACATCTTCAAAGAAACCGCTTCAAATTGTTCATACGGATTTGTGTGGACCATCACGAAAGGAAGGAACTGGAGGAGAACATTACTTTATGCTGGTCATTGATGACTTCTCCAAACTTACGTGGTTTGCCTTTTTGAGGGAAAAAACTTATGCATTTGAGAAGTTCAAAACATTTAAAGTGTTAGCTGAGAATTAGACAGGAAGAAAGTTAAAGGAAATTCACTCAGACAAAGGAGAATTTTTTTTTTCAATAGATTTCAAAGAATTCTATGACAAACATGGAATTAAAAGAGAATATACTATTCCAAGTACTCCCCAAAAAAATGGAGTTGTAGAACGCCAAAATAGATTAGTCCAGTGGATGGCAAGGGATATGATGTGTTAAAGGTACATTTCACTAACCTTCTGGGTAGAGGTTGTTCACACAACTATTCATATTCTGAACAAAGCACATCTAAGGCTGAACAGTGATAAAAGTCCATATGAGTTGTGGTTTGGTCGACCTGCATCAATCAAGTACTTCAAAGTATTTGGAAGTAAATGCTACATCAAAAATAATGATGAACATCCGGGAAAATTTGATGGTAGAGCTGATGAAGGTGTGTTCTTAGGATATGCAACGAATAGTAAAGGATACAGATGCTTTAACAAAAGAATGCATAAATTAGTAGACTGTATTGATGTTCGAATTGATGAAGAAGCTTCTGTAAAATATCAACAGAGAACAAGCATTGAGTCAGATGAAGAAGATGATGAGAATAATGAAAATGAAGAACATCAAAGCTCAGAGTCACAAGAAGATGATGAATCAGGTGGAGAAGAGACACCTAGACAAGAAGAGTCAAGACAACAATCAACATCAAATCCTTCCTCCAGAATTATTCAAAAGAATCATCCTGCACTCAGATAATTGGTGAGAAAGACAAAGGTGTACAAATCAGGTGAAGCATAATCAAAGACACCGAGAAATCACATATAGCCTTCATATCCATGGTGGAACCCAAGAAATTTAATGAATCCAATAAGGATTTAAATTGGTTAAAATCAATGAATGAGGAATTGGATCAGATTGAAAAGAATGACACTTGGGAACTTGTTCCAAGGCCAACAAATAAAAATGTAATAGGATCCAAATGGGTCTACAAAAATAAGATGAATGAGCAAGGAAATATTGTAAGAAATAAGGCTAGATTGGTGTGCAAGGGGTATGCTCAAATAGAAGGACTGGATTTTGATGAAACATTTGCACCCTTAGCAAGATTAGAAGCTATTAGAATGTTTCTTGCCTATGCTTGTCATAAGAATTTTAAAGTCTATCGAATGGATGTCAAGTCATATTTTCTAAATGGAGATCTAAAAGAAGAAGTATATATGGAACAACCAGAGGGTTTCCAATTGTCAGATAACCCTGACTTTGTCTACAAGCTAAAGAAAGCCTTATATGGGTTGAAACAAGCTCCTCATTCCTAGTATTACAGTCTGGATAAGTATCTTCAAGACCAAGGGTTCAAGAGAGGAACAATTGACTGCAATCTATATATCAAAACAGAGGATAATGATTTGCTCATTGTGTTGGTCTATGTAGATGAAATCATGTTTGGAAGTAATAATACTTCATTGGTACAATGGTTTGCTTCTACCATGCAGTCTGAATTTGAAATGTCTATGATAGGGGAACTGCCATTTTTTTCTTGGTCTGCAAATTACTTAGTTTATTTGATCAGGGGGAGAGTGCTCCTAGTATATTTGATTAGGGGGAGCACATAGTCACTCTCTGTTTTCTTTGACATTGATGTCAAAGGGGGAGAAAAAGGTGTGGTCTGGATGCAATAGTTGGAGATCTAAGAAGAATAGTGCAGCCTTTTAGGGTTGCCATCAATGCCAAAGGGGGAGATTGTTGGTAGGTTTACAGGAAGAGTGTGCTTGTCATTGATGGAAAGAAAAACAATGATGACACTCAGAAGAGCGCGCAGGAGAAGAACAGATCTTAGGAGCCAGATCTGAGTGTGTGGACCAACCGTCGTTGGATCCAGAGGAACGTGCACATATTTTAAGTGCAAAGAGTGCACAAGAGTCGAACTTATTCCAAGTCCCGAAGCTCAGGAGGAATAGTGCAGAGTTGCACGTAGAGCGCAAGTTTTCATCGGGGCCGAGGTTAACTTCATTTCTAAAGCTCAGGAGAGATAGCGTTTCCAGAAATGCAGACGAGACCCAAAGTCATCAAGACTCATAGAAGGATCAAAGGTTGAGGCCTTTGACACTTAGAAATTCTTCCAAGATCGCGTGGTAAATCCTGACCATCCATCGACAGAGGACACGTGGTGAGAGATCAACATTTTTCTGACTCATAGATGGGGAAATCAATGATAGGAGAAGCGAGGATTCGCGAAGTCTGAGTTCACAATTTGATCTCTGCCATTAGTTGGAAGGAGAGATCTGGACCATCGATCTGATGCTAGTGGAGTTCGAGGATTCATAGTTTGGTAGTAGGCCCCAGGTCATAGCCAGAGGTCACATCGTCAGAGGTTAAAGGGAATGGAGTTGGTGCTTGCTAGCTCTTAGTTCAAATTTCGGGAGTTCGGGCTTCGAAGAAGGGAGAATAGAGGTGACTCACAGCAGAATATCGCATATCACGAAGTCACGATGCACCCTCTACGATTAGCGTGTGGTCATAGCCTAAGGTCACATCAACAGATAATAAGGGAAGGAGCTAGAGTCTCTAGGCTCCACTTCTAAAATCAGGAGTTGGGAGAGTCGAGGTGACTCACAGTTGAAGTCCCGAAGTTCAAATTCACATACCGCCTTTTTGATTGGCAAATGGTCACTGCCATTGGTCACGTGGAGCGAAACTTGCACCTGGTGTCTGTTCGCACGAGTAAACTTCATGATGACCCTATGTAACTGACAGAGAAGCTCAACTCGAACTATTAGAGAAGATGAACAGACTCAAGAATCCATTAGAGAAGACGAAGGGTCACACTGCCATAGAAGCAAAATAATCTCAGGATAAACGAACATTAATGATGAACAGACTTTGCATAACCGCCAAAGAAGACAAAGAGTTGCGAGGATGATCTGGTAGAGGATTGGGCATGAGAAAGACATGCAGAACAAGGAAGAGAGAGTGTTTTTTCGATAGCTATGCACGTGGGTAGAAAGAGGCAGAGTGCATGATCTGAAGTGGAGATTAGAGGTGCATCGTAGAGAATGCAGAGGTAATACAGAGCATAAAAGGTAGAAGAGAAGTTGAACAAAGTGCACTTGTGAGCAGGAGGCGAAAGAGGAGAGCATAAAAATGGAACAGAGCATAGAAGCTGAAGAAGGCAGAGGAGACATGGAGCTATAATAGAACATATCAGAGACAGAGCAAGTAAGTAAAGTCTTGTAAGATTCAATCAGGGTGGTAGGGTGGTGCTAGGGAGGACTGTTGTCCTAAGAGTTTTAAGTGGGTGCTTGAACATAGGGAGTTGTAGCTTCCAATCTGGTTGCAGCCAGAAAAACCAGGGTGGTGGGGTGGTGCTAGGGAGGATTGCAGTCCTCTAAATTCTAGCCGGTGCTAGAAGATATTCTGGGAGTTGGTGCTTCCATCTAGTGGGTGCTAGAGAAATTTGGGAGTTGGTGCTTCCATCTAGTTGGTTCTAGAGAAATATGAGAGTTGGTGCTCTCTGCAAGTTGTAGCTTGCTATCAGAGGTTGTAGCCTCATATTTGAGTTGGAGCTCAAAGACTGTGATGTACATGAAAGTTGGAGCTCGATTGACATCCTAAGAAGAAGAGGTTTTCACCCTTCATGGGTTTCCTCGTGAAAATCAGTGTCTCTGTGTATTCTGTGTGATTGATCAAATATTATATATCTATGCATGTTAAGTTATCAACAACATGTTAAATAATAATCTAGAAAGAATCAGAAAATAACAACAAAATTTTCAAGCTTATATACATAACTGATTCACCACCCCCCCCCCCTCTTAGTTATATTTCCAACAAGAGGAGCATTTCATCTCCTAATCATAATTATCCGATGTAGATGTTACCCTAGTTTGGGCTATGAGACCCCAAGTGTGAAGACAATCCACTAGGATCTATCTCTCTCTTAATCCATCACACAACACTCTTGAATCAACCAATTCCCAAACCACATAGTACTCAAAGCATCTTAACCAACCTTCACTACTACATTTTAGTCCTTTAGAGGTAAGTTGTTTTTCATCACTAAAAGTGGGAATTAGGGGTGGTTTGGGAAAAAATGTCTCCAAAAGAACCAACATTAAAAAGTAGGCCTTTTAACAATGGTTTAAGAAGATTTTCGAATTTTCCCCAAAAGTGCCTTTAGGGGCAGATGTGAACCCTCTCCAAAAAGGCAACTATTAGATGCAGTTGTAAATAAAACACACTCATATAAAAAGGTGACCATAGAGACAATTGTAACTAAAATGCCCTTACAGAAACTAATGAAGGAGTTTTGAAACTCCCCTCATAGAAATGTATGAGGGCAGTTTGAAACCCCCATGATAGTCACTTACGAGGACTATTAGCGCGCAATGGGCATACCCTAGGTTCAAAAATAACATTCCAACCAAACCCTTAGACACCAGCCCTTTCGACATCACTTGCAAGCAATTGAAGTCTCATCCAAGGCATCTAGAGGGGTTGTAGGAACCAAGTTTCTGTAGTGATGAGGGGAAGTGAGGCATACAACATGTTCTTAATAAGCATTGTTCATTCCTTTACTTTGTGTACGGTTTCCATTACTTAACAGTTACTTGACATGCAACATACCCTGTGTGGGACATTACTTTACTTAACCTTTATTCAGTCATTATTTTCTTTAGTGTGCGACATTATGACATCATATGTTAATGACACATTCATAATACTAAGAATTTATCATCATTGCACACCACCCATAACATATTACTAAACATTCAATTGATTCATACTATCACATTCATCAAAACCACAACACATAGAGGATCACATAAAGACACAAGTTTTAACGTGGTTCACCCCAATCTAGGCTACGCCCACAACATATGGCTTCTTATTCATTTTTTCATAATCTTCTTACATCTACGCATTGCATTTACAAAAAGATGAAACAATAAACCTTATTAATACTTTCCTAGCCACTCTGCTGCAATGCGAGCCTACCTTCAAAAACCTTAGTCATTCTTCGAACTCTTAGCCAAATAATCGAGCATAGATCGAACTCTCAATTTCCAGAACCCTAATCTTTCCTTATTCGAACTACTACTCTCTACCCAAAAACGCTTTACATACTTATACATAAGAAATAGGGATAATCTCGTTACAATGCAATTATAAAGTGGACAAAATGTCCCCAAAATCCCAACGATTTATAACTATTTTTTTCTTTTTACGCGTCGTTCCATCACATTCCCTTTCCTCACGCGCTTTGACTCCTTAAAGTCCTCTCTCTGTCACGTGCTCTGGTCCATCTTCTAACTTATTTTTATCCTTTAACTTATTACAATGAAAATCCCAAAACTTAGCCAAAACGTATCCAAAATGCCTATCCAGCAGGCCCCCAACACTCACCTGTGGCTCATTAATGCAGACCCCCGCCTCCTCTTACGGCCCATGCAACCTCTCAGTCTAAGGATCGTCCAATTCAGGATCTGAATCAACTCACAGGTTCCTGTTGAACCTTGAATTTCCCTTCCACGGGCCTTCTCCCTCTCTTTTTGGCCCTAAATTACCTTACAGAGGGATTTTACAGCTCAAGGGCGAAGTCCACATGACCCTGGGCTAAAACCATGGGAAAATTCTCCAAACTCTGAAGAATTCGGGACTTCGGAGCCTCCGAGCTTTGTGAGTCTCAAAAAACTTGCACTGCGTTCCTCCCGAATGTTGAAGTGGCAGAGCACCGAACCACAGCAGGGATTGACGACTCAGATTGACTACACATATCTACGACGAAAATCATTTTCGGAAATATGGGCTTCGACAAGTCTTCCTGCTCCAACATAGTGTGCTCTGGGAGGGCCGAACCGTGGAGTAGTTCAGACGACTCCTGCTCCCGTATCAAATCAATGATTGATATTCCACTTCGCGATTTGGGGCTTCAGGGGTTCTTCATGACTCTTTCCCACAATTTTTCCAGAGCGCTGGACTGACGAACGCACACATAGCAGACAATCAACGGTCCACACCCTCCCGTCAACCAACGATCACGATTCATTCTAGGACTCCGGGCTTCGGGAGTTTCGGGTGTCTAACACTTAAAACCCTCCATAGTTTCGAAATAGCGAACTCGCGAAGGGTTTAAATCAACGACCACCACACTCCATCAAACAGATGACCCAGATCTATTTCAGGATTTGGGTGTCCATGTGTGCAGACAGTGCAACTCTTCTATCTCTCGAATGACGAAAAAGCCGAAGGACCTCTCCTTCCTCCATGTGTCCTCCTTTGATCAATGGTTCAGATCGAATCCATTGTTCAAAGCTTCAGAAATCTTCACTCCCCGGAAAAAAATTTCTCCTCTCCTCCGAAGTACTAGCTCTCCAGAGATCCCGATATACTGCCATGTTTCCTCCTTTATGCGATCATTTAGATCAACCCTGGACTTTGAGACTCCGGAGAGATCGAACTCTTCTTCCCTTTATTCTGTTGAACTTCTGGTCTTCCAGATTTGACAATATTATAACACGTGTCCTTGGAAAGTGGATGGTTGCGATTATCTCTAGCCTTCGAGCCTTCGGGAGTCCTTATATCGTGCAACCAATTTCTCACTTTTACCCAGAGTGCCTACTTCCTGGACTACAGGGTCTCCTACCACGTTTCCACTGGAGATCAATGGTTCAAATTTACTCCGCTTCTCGGAGCTTTGGGGCCTCCATGAATTTTCTCTCAAGACCTCCTTCCTCTTGGATAACTGGTCTTCCAGACTCAACGATCCATTGATACATGTCCTCAGTGATCGACGCTCCATATTGACTCCAGGATTCAGAACTTTAGGAGTCCTGACTCCTATGCACTCCAAACACTAAAAGCTCCGGACTTATGAAGTCCGAAGTAGTCCTGGGGATAAAGTCTGTGCTACTCTTCCATATCTGAGGGTCACGATGAATCCCCGATCCTGTTTTCTCGAATCACGACCGTTCAACTTGAGATACATCAATATAAATTCCTCCCTTGAGGATTTTTCACCGCTATCCTTCCTGAGCTTGACTTCGTGATGTGTTTTAAGCCTCAGATTCCTTCCTTAGGCTCCTTTGAACACTGAGAAACCTCAAACTTGGAAAAAACTTTCTAGGTCCCCCTGCACAACTCAAACACTTGTTCTCCTTGAGACTTGGAAGGTCTGCAAGGTCCTTTCATGCACTCCTTGTGCTTAACCGACTCAACTCCTCAACACTTAGCTCAGTGTTGGCCTGGTGCACACCTTGCACATGAATTTTCAACTTTACCCTTCTCTGGGTGACTATGCACTCCTTGCACTTCATCTGCAAAGTCTCACGCTACCTCTTATGAGCTTCTAAGTCAGACTTGACTCGGCCTTCACACACCTTGTGGGCACTATGCACTCCTTTCTCCAGAACTCTTAGAGGAGAAACAATTGAAACTTATAGAAACATTAACATTTCACACATCCAACTGTGAAATGCATTCTCAGATACATAAAACATATAAAATAGATAAAATAGAAATAAACATCACATGTACTCAATGAACTCATAAATAGAGAACACCATACATTTGGAATCAAACCTCTCTATTTGTATTCCTTCAACAAAGGATGTACATGGACTCATACAACTCTCTGCAACTCTCTTCAGCAGAATTCACTATAAACTTCAGCAACTCTCTAAGATAATAATCAACAGCCTTCATTTGGGCACAAAAGACATATACTTATACATGGAGTGGCTTCTCGAGCCTTCCCCGCAACCTACCTTAATGTTGTCATATCTAAATAAAATATTTCACCTACTAAGGCCTCTTACAGTGAATGGCATTTACACTCAGATATGAGTCTATGCTCAGTGTCTGTACAATCCTACAAAAATTTAATAAAATACAATCTCCTAGATTTTTTACAATGGATCTAGCCTCAAAACATTTAAAAAGGGCTTTAATTACAAGGTTTTCAAAAATTTGAGATGATGCGCCCTCCTTTGGGATTTTAAAACTGATTTGAAATGTGCGCTGGTTGTTGATCCATCCTCCACTCGTTCTTCTTTGAGTGTTGATGGTGATGCTCCTGCATCATACTCCTCGGCTGAGAAAATCATGAGCTCTTGCTCATGGCCCTGTTGCTGCTACAGTTGAAATCCTCCTGGATCCCAAACCTTGACTTGAAATTGTCCCCTTGCTTCTCTCCCTTGTTTTTGTTGTTGTTGTTCTCCAGCTGTTGCAGGATTTTCTCTTGGTTTCCAAACCATGCACTGTAGGGATTCACCTACCTTACCCTGATAATATTCTCTGGTATCCTTGGCTGATCCTTATGTCAACTCTCTTAACTCCACAAACTCCTTGTTCACCTTATCCCTTGACATGTTCTTTTTCTGCAACTCTTTCCTTCTCTCCTGACAATCACTTCTTTGTAGGATCCTATTGTTGTCACCCACTGGTTGCTTCTCCTTTTCCTTCATTTCTTCAGAACTCTATCTTTTCTGAAGGTTCTCCTTGTTGTCTTTCATGACTGCATCCTTTTGGTAATCTTCTTCTACCTTTGGATGGTTTAACCATTCTTCCAGCATCTCTAATTCCTTCTCCCATTGAATGAGTGTTGAATATAAATTCTCCTCTGGGACATTTCTCTGGCCCACAACTATGTAGGTTTCTTTTTCCTTTTCTTCTTTTTTAACAGAACTTGGCTTCTGTCCACTCTCCTTCTCTTTGACAGTCTCCGATGACCATCTCTCTGTTGCACCTGCTACCACACACAAGCTGTTAGTTTCAAAAATATCAGGTTCTTTAGCCTCTTCCTAGGATGTCTTCTGCATCACTTCCTCACAAGAATGAGCATCTGTAAAGTTCATTTCAAGAGATATATTGATCTCTCCTATCTCAAATTATAACACTAGGGATTTTATTCCTCCTCCAAAGGTTCCTTCTCACTCATGAGAAGTATGCTTGAACTAGCCTCCTCTTTAACTCCTCTCTCTCCTATCATCATCAACATATGTGTACAACCATTCTTCTCAAGGGTGTAAGTATTTTTCCTCCCCTCATGTATGACATTTCTGTCATATTTCCATGGTCTCCCCAACAAAATGTGACAAACTTCCATGGGTATGACATCACACAAAATTTCATCTCTATACCCACCAATCTTAAATTTGACTTTGCATTATCGACTTACCATCACTTGGTGCCCCTTCTACAGCCACGTTGCCTTGTACAAGTTTGGGTGTGCAGTTGTCTCCAGTTCCATCTTTTCCACCATTTACGTGGATACCAGATTATCAGTGCTCCCACTTTCAATTATCATCTTGCATACCCTATCCTTGGTCTTGCAAGCAGTCCTAAACATATTGTTTCTCTGAACTGGCTCTTCCACCTCTTTCTATGGCTTTAAGAGAACCTTCCTCATCATGAGGGAGTTCCCATCTTCCATTGCTTCTGTCTCCATCTCTATCTCCATATCTCTCTATTGTGGTTAAAAAAATGTGAGCTCCTTTGGCTCCTGCATTTTTTTCTCTTGGGACATTCCCAAGACATATGCCCTATCTTTCCATAGGCATAGCATTTTATATCTCCACCTTTGCCTCTTCCTCTTCCCCTAGGGAAAGAGTTTCTGCCACCATAGTTTCCACCCCTAGATATTTCTCCTCTAGTAACCTAGTTATCAAAGCTACTAGCTTCTTCTTCTGCCCTCTGGAACTTCTACCTGGTGGTTCCTTATCTTCGGTCAGGGTTCTTTCCTCTGCTTCATTGGCTTTGTTTTCTGGCCAACTTTTCCTCTTCTTTTAGGGATGCCTGATAAGTATCCTCCACTTTCCTTACAGTTATCATGCTGATCTCATCTTGTATCTCATACCTCAGGCCATTAATATACCTGGCAACCTTTTCTTCATCACTCTCCCTATGTCCTGCTCTGATGTTCAACATGTAAAATTCTTCAGTGTACTCCTTCACTGACAAGTCCTTCTATCTCAGGTTCTGCAATATCCTGAACAGATTTATTTGATAGTCTTTAGGTATGAAATTAGCTACCATCCTATCCCAACTTTTGAGTTTTTGCTTACCTTTGCATCTTTGATCAGCTTACAGTTCATCCCACCATAGCGTTGCATGTTCCTTCAGTATGGTAACATCATGCTTCACTTTATTTTCATCATCGATATACTCATAACCGAAGTATTTATCTAAAGCACTTATCCAATCCAACAACTCTTCAACTTCCAAGTTTCCTTCATACATCAAAACCTCTATTTTTTCTCTAGCCCCCATTCTCACAACAACTCTCAACAAGCGTTCCTCTGCAACTTCTTCTCCTGCAGCTCCTTCTACTTCCATTTCTTCATTCTCTTCTTTGTTGATGTCACCAACATCAGGTGCTCTCCTCTACATTGTCTCCATGGTGTCCAATATCGCATGCAATCACCTCATTTCTTCTTCCATGGATGGATTTGCTACAGGTATCTCCTTGCTTCTTCTTGGCGGCATGGATCCAAGCTATCTCCTTTTCTTATAGAGCTTATTTTAGGTTATAATACCACTTGATGTAGACCCCCACCTCCTCCTGGGGCCCACATGACCTCCCATCTAAGGATCGTCCAATTCAGGAGATGAATCAGCTCGCAGGTTCCTGCTGAACCTTCAATTTCCCTTCCATGGGCCTTTTCCCTATATTTTCGGCCTTAAATTACCTTATAGAGGGATTTTACAGCTTAAGGGAAACATCCACGTGACCCTAGGCTAAAACCGTGGGAAAATTCTCCAAGCTCTGAAGAATTTGGGACTTCGGAGCCTTCGGGCTTTAGGCATCTCAACAAACTTGCACTATGTTCCTCCCAAACGCCGAAGTGGCGGAGCGTCGAACCAAAGTAGGGATCAACAACTCAGATTGACTGCACAAATCTATGACAAAAATAATTTTTGGAAATTTGGGCTTCAGCAAGTCTGCCCACTCCAACACAATGTGCTCTCGGAGTAATTTGAACAACTCTTTCTCCCCTATCACATCAACAACTAATATTCCACTTCACTATTTCAGGCTTCGGGGGTTATTCATGACTCTTTCCCATAATTGTTTCATAGCACCGGACTGACAAATGCACACACAACATACAATCAATGGTCTGCACCCTCTCGTTGACCAACGATCACGATTCACTCCGGGACACCGGGATTAGGGAGTTCTGGGTGTCTAACACTTACAAACCTTTGAAGCGTCGGACTAGTGAACTCACGAAGGGTTCAAATCAACAGCCACCACACGCTGTCAAAGGGATGACCTAGATCTATTTCAGGCTTTGGGTGTGCACGCAGTGCAACTCTTGTATCTCCCAAACGGAGAAAAGATGAAGGACCTCTCCTTCCTCCATGTGTCCTCCTTTGATCAATGGTTCAAACAGACTCTGTTGTTTTGATCTTTGGAAATATTCACTCCCCAAAAACCTTTCTCTCCTCTCCTCCAGAGTACTAGCTCTCTCAACCTCTGGATCTACTACTACATGTCCTCCTTTATTCGACCGTTCAGATCAACCCTAGACTTCGGGACTTTAGAGAGATCGAACTCTTCTTCCCTCTATTCTCCCAAATTTATGGTCTTTTGAATTTGACAATCTACTAACACATGTCCTTGGGAAGTGGATGACTGCAATTAGCTTTGGCCTTTGGGCCTTCAAGAGTCCTTATACCGTGCAACCAATTTATCACTTTTCCCTAGAGTGCCTACTCCCCAGATTACAAGGTCGTCTGCCACGTGTCCACTGGAGATCAACGGTTCAAATTTACTCTGCTTCTTGGAGCTTTGGGGCCTCCGTGAACTTTCTCTCAAGAACTCCTTTGTTTTGGATAACCGGTCTTTCTGACTCAACGATCCGTTGAAAAGTGTCCTCAGTGATCGACGCTTCATATTGACTCTGGGCTTTGAAACTTTGGGAATCCTAACTCCTACGCACTCTAAGCATGAAAATCTCTGGACTTACAAAGTCTGAAGTACTCCTGGGGATAAATTCTGTGATACTCTTCCAGATCTGAGGGTCACGATGAATCCCCAATCATGTTCTCTTGGATCACGATCATTCAACTTGTGAGACCTCAATATAAATTCCTCCCTTGAGGATTTTTCACTGCTATCCCTCCTGAGCTTGACCTCTCGAGGTGTTTTAAGCCTCAGATTCCTTTCTTGGGCTCCTTTGCACACTATGAAACCTCAAACTTGGAAAAATATTTCTAAGTCCCCTGCACAACTCGAACACTTGTTCTACTCGAAACTCGGAAGGTTGGCAAGGTACTTTCACGCACTCCTTGTGCTTCACCGACTCAACTCCTCAACACTTAGCTCAATGTTGGCCAAGTGCACACCTTGCACGAGACTTCTCAACTTTACCCTTCTCTAAGCGACCGTGTACTCCTTACACTTCCTCTGCAAAGTCTCACTCTACCTCTTCTGAGATTTTGAGTCGGAGTTGACTTGACCTTCACACACCTTGCAGGATCTATGCACTCCTTGCACCAAAACTCTTAGAGGAGAAACAATTGAAACTTATAGAAACATTAACAGTTCACACATCCAACTATGAAATGCATTCTTAGATACATAAAACATATAAAACAGATAAAACAGAAAGAAACATCACATGTACTCAATGAACTCAAAAATAGAGAACACCATACATTTGGAATCAAACCTCTCTATTTTTATTCCTTCAACAAAGTATGTACTTGGACTCATACAACTCTATGCAACTCTCTTCAGCGGAATTCACTATAAACTTCAACAAATATCTAAGATAATGATCAATAGCCTTCATTTGGGCACAAAAGACATACTTATACATGGAGTGGATTCTCTAGCCTCCCCCCCAACCTACCTTAATGTTGTCCTATCTAAATAAAATCTTTCACCTACTAAGGCCTCTTACAATGAATGGAATTTACACTCAAATATGAGTCGATGCTCAATGTCTGTGCAATCCGACAGAAATTTAATAAAATACAATCTCCTAGATTGTTTACAATAGATCTAGCCTCAAAATGTTTAAAAAGGGATTTAATTACAAGGTTTTCAAAAATTTGAGATGATGCGCCCTCCTTTGGGATTTTAAAACTGATTTGAAATGCGTGTTGGGTGCTGAGATATCCTCCACTTGTTCTGATTTGAATGTTGATGGTGATGCTCCTGCATCAATCATCCCATGCCACTCAAGCCTTCTTTTAGTTTTCCATGAACTTGTTGAATGTATCTCGTTGGCCCTTGACCAAGTTTTGAGGAACACCTGGTCATAGTTGACCATTTTTGGGACTTCAACAGCCTGTCAAAGATGGAGCGCGAGGTGAAGCAGAGATCGTGGAAACTAGACCCCCTTTTTGGGTCCTTTTTGGGTTTTTGGGGATAATGTAATGGGAAAGGGATGCCAACCTGTGGGTTCACACATGCTTAGGCCCACTTTTGTAATATATAAATAGATATCTAGGTGATATAAGTAAAAGAGGATATAAGATGAGTGCTAGATCGACATCTATGTGACTGACTTGCAGAGATGAGTGCAAGTGTTGTAAGTGTTGAGTGCACAGATTGTAAGGGGGATTTGTGCTAGATCTACTCGAGGAAGGAGGATCTGGATAGGTGCGCGCAGATATCCTGTCTTGTGTGGAGTAGGATTTTGATAGTTCTGTGTTGTAACCTGATTAACTGAAGATAATAAAGAAGAAGAGTTGGTGGACGTAGCCCCAGGGAGGGGGATGAACCATGTAAATCTGTGTGTAACACTTTGTGCTTTGATTCATTGTGTTTATCTTTGCTTATGCTATGTGTTTATGATATATTCATTTATGCTTTGTGCTTCTTAGATATATATGATTGTTAGATATGACATGTATTCTAGTGCTTAGTGCTGATCTACAGGATCTGATGTGTTTTTTGTTGTTAAAGTACTAAAATATTGTAAACCTGAGTGAGTATTGCGATGCTCTGTGTCGTCTGCAAAGTAGAGTAAGGGTTGGATATTAATGATTGATTGATGCTAAGTGCTTTGTAAGTGGTATAATCACATATCTGTAGCCCATCTAAGGTTGCAGACATCTGATTCCTGCAACCACCCCTGCCTCTACCTCTACAGTAGTTAGGGTTTTGTTGGTGCGCTCTTGAGCATTGAACCATGGGTCTGCCCCAGTGCCAACATATGGTTCTGTTGCTGGGACCTGAAACTGTGATTGCTGGGAACTAGAGAAGAAGGATAATTGTGAAAAATAAGCTCTATGCGTAGACCTGTGCCCTAGCGCGCAACATTCTACTTAACCTTGGAAGCTCTATGCAAGAAAAGAGATCCGATTTGCATCAGATTTGTGAGAAAAGAGATCATATCTGCGAGAAAAGAGGTCAGATCTACAAGAAAGAGGTAATATCTGTAAGTTCTGCGCTCTGATAAAGGTAAGAATAGTTAAAAGTTTTAGATTGGAAATCTTTGTTCTCTGTAGAAGAAAAATAAGTGAAATTTTTTGTTTCTAGAGTATGGATCTAGGTATGTTTGATAGATTCTGTCCTAGCTTGAAAACTAGGGCACTGATAGAGGAAAGAAAGTTTGACATGAATAGATCTGATAAGAATAATGATAGATATGTTATACCTATGCATAGAAAGAATGTTTGGACTAACAAATGGATGCAGGACCCTAGAAAGAATTTTTTCCAGGCTAACTTCCATAATCCTAGTGCGCAGTATAGAAGAGGTTGGGGATCATTTACAAGAAAGAGAGGAAAAGAGAGGATTGACCCTATGTTACAGTTGCAGAAGACCGAGACATCTAGCTAAGGAATGTTCTGGTGGAAGATCTAGTTGTCTATGTTGCAAATCTCTGGACCATGAAGCATTGGATTGCCCTAGAATGATTGCTAAGCTTGAAAAAATGAATCTGCATGAAGAAAAACCTAAGGCAGCCCCAAAGATAGAAAAGCCTTAGAAAGAATCAGAGAAAGTATTAATCCAGATGAAAGAAACCATGACTGAACACTGACATGTTAGATTAGCAGAGACCTTTAGAGAAAAATAATGCACCGAAGTAAGGATAGGGGACTTTGACATTGATTGTATTCTAGATGAAGAAACACAGATGAATATCATGATAGATAGAACGTGGGAAGCTATAGGAAAGCCTGCCATGACCCCTTCATTGGGAGGAATAGGTTTCTTTAGAGGAAAATTGGTAAACCTATGTGGAAGGCTCACTCAGATATCTACGCATGCTCATGGAACCTCCACCAAAGAAGATTTTGAGATTATTAAATTCATTGAGGACAGCGCCCCGTTTACTATGTTACTTGGAAGACCTTGGATTGACAAAGATCAAGTTCGACATTGAAGAAGAAGCAAAAGTTTTGGAAAATAAGAAACATGAATTAAAATATTTTATGACCAAGAAGATTGCGTAGTTGATTGAGGAACAGAACAAGCCCCTTGACACTAGACACCCCAATGTTGAAGATGAAAGAATGTCAGAAAGCTCATGGACTACCGAAACACCTATCCCAGAGAAAGAAGAATTATTACCCCAGAGAGAATTTTAACATCACGCAGTGACTATACTAAAAGAAGACATAAATCAAACTGGAAAAAGACAGACATAGTTGAAGATTATGGGGAAGAAGGCTAGAAAGTTAAGAAAAAAGAGGGAGAAAATTGAAAAGTTACAAGAGACCCCGGATGGAACATCGCAGAAAGAAAACTTGCAGAATGGGAGCTTCACCAAGATATCAGGACCACAACCTATGGCACTTCACCGGTGTGAAGCAATATAGTTGTTGGACCGATATAGCCGTTCGACTGCGCCCCGAACGGATAGAAAATAATTAAAGGATCACCACAAGACCATTGGACCTTGTCATAATAGATAGATCAACGGTAATGGAAGCTTCATACCCGTTGCAAGCAGACCGTTGAAAAATTTCTTATTTATCTCGTCGCGCCAAGCCCGAAGAACACTTTTGCTAATTAAGAATTCGAAGCCCCAGAACTAGTGATTGTTCGACGAGCTCACCATAGTTGAGGAATCCGTCATAGAGGTCCTTATCGATTTAATGACTGAGAGAGTCATGTCGGATAGAGGAATGTCCACCGGATTCCAAGCATCATCGACGAGAGGAGTGCAAGCCTCCCTGTTGACTGCTCGAGCAAGAACATCCTGAGTCGACACGGAAAGGAGAACTAAGCATAAAGATGGCATAGTTAATGTGAAGTTAGTGTCATCCATCCTACCAGCTTACATACCCCCTCTGAGCGGTACGATTAATAGGGACAGTGTCCCTAGAGACTATGAATACACCCTAGTCACTGCATATCTACCAAAAGGAGTATGGACTTACTACGCAGATCAAGACAAGGTTACAACGTTGAAGTTTTGCAACTTCAACCTGGGGGACCGTATGGTTTACAACATGCTCGCCCCATCTAAGTACTTGACAATAACTAAGAGTAAGAATTCGAAGATCATCCCTCAGCAATGGATGATGAACCTCGCGCAGTCTACTTTGCTCAACGTCATGAAAATACCACACTTCGGAAGACACCAGGAGGTGAATGCTTGTGTAAAATTGTTGCTAGCAAGTTACCACGGAGGATACCCATGGTTAAACTATCACATAACTGTTGATATGGCGCTAATCAATAGGACTATCGGGCTTAGCATGCAGGGCCCTAATCCTTAGGATTACTACCCTAGAAAGACCGCGGACCACGCTCTTTCACAGAAGATTAAAGAGGCTTATGGCAATGTTGAGAAGGGCACACGAGACTACAAGGTAGCCTCTATCAAAAGTGGCACAATGTGCCTCACATGTCAAATTATTGCAGGGAATATGGTACGTAACAATCGACCTAGACAAGTATCAGGCTTCATAGTTGACCTCGTAGGAAAATGCACAGAGGGACTACAGATGAACTGGGTGAAGTACCTGGTAAACCAGCTTGAGATTGACTGTAGAGAAGCCTAGGATCAAGGGAATGAATTACATTTTAGCTAGCTTCTAATATTGATCTCTTTTTTGCATGGGAGCTACCGGAAGGAGAAACCTTCCTGGACATTGAGCCCTTTGAGCCATTAGCCACAAAGTTCAGTACATTATGGTACTCAATCGACATTAACAAGCAATGGCAATCAAATGTCATTTTCCACACGTACTACAATCAATTGAAAGCAGCCATAGGGGGTGAACCTCGCATAAACCCAAACACTTTACAAAGGTTCCGACCTCTGATAAAGTTTAGCGCGGACTGCCACTTTATATACCTAACCCCACGTGTTGATGAGCAACAGGAACACTTCAGTCCTATTATAAGCTGAGAGAAGAAGACCTAGAAGAGATCACCAAGGAATGGTCGGTGAACCTCCTTGTGGCAGTAGATCTAGCGGACATTTCAGACATCAACAGCCTAGAAGATGCATGTTATCCACATTTTTGGTTATCGAAATGATGACATGATAATGACATGATGATGGAAGATCTAACTCTTCTTTAAGATCATTTTCATGAAGAAAGTTACACTTATCAACTTCTCAAAATCACACTTTTGAAGATAGTACGCAGGCTGCATATATATTGTCCTGCGGAAATACTTGATTTCCGCAGGCTGCATTAAGTCTGACTGCGGACTTTCCGCACTGTGTTAATGGTCAGGGTTCGGAAATGTTTCTTAAGGGAGAAAATGAATAAGTTCTCGATCTTTCTAGAAGGAATCTTCTAGAAGGATGAGTTGGAGTTCGAATAGTTGGCAAATTAATGAATCTCCAGATATCTTGGGATTACATTCTATCCAAGTAACTAAACAATCTTTTCCTATATATTGAAGAGATGATTCATGGAAAGA
>SNQJ01S0075042.1:0-37154 GCA_010110895.2 Picea sitchensis
GGTAGAATGGTTGGAGGGTCCGATATTACTTATCGATCATTGATCTAAGCACCATTTGCTCGGTTGTAGATCTCGACGCACTATTTAAACCTGGGTGCGAATCATATTGCGCTGCAAAAACTTAGGATAACACGTATTTTGTGGGTTTTAGCACTATTTCCTATCATTTTGATCACCAAGGGGTTAGAACACATCATTCAAACATCAAAACCAAGAATCTCGACCATCATTAGGCTTGTTTTATTGAAATAAAACCAATTAACCTATGTTCTATCCTATTTATCTAACACATTTGACCCAGATTAGACTATTGGGTTAATAATTACTCTACCCTAGGGATATTTGACCAAGATTAAACAGTTTGATCAAATTTATTCACTACCTAGACTATCTACTTGGATAAGATTAAATAGTTTAGCTAAGCTTTATTCACTAATCCTATCATCATAATTCAAAAAGACTTGACCATATTTAAACTGTATGGATCAGGAAATTATTATTGCATGGGGCCTTATCCATTTTTTATGCCCTCTTTTATTTATTTATTTATTTATTTTCTTTCTTTTTTCTTTTCTTTCTTTTGAAAATAATTTGCAAAATGAAATATTATTTTCAACCAAATTACACCAACATTGAAAATTTTCCAGTCACCAGTTGAACCTATGAAACATAGGGTTATAACAGTGGCTCCACCTGGGGATGGTGCTCTCCTTGTGAGGTGCCAAGAACCTACTTCCTAATGTCTGTAAATTTTTTCTCTATTGCTTGTTTCTGCTATCTGTTTTGTTTTTATTTTGAAAAATTGGTGGCAATGGTGAGTGGCTTAGGGCCTTCTCTATGGGCTTCAACCATCTGATCAACATCACCTACACACAATATTAATGTAAATAAATGGTATGCACAGTGGAAATGGATTTATGAGATCTCTATTGGGGTGGAAAATAATGCTTCAACATCTTTCCATTCATAGGTCCACCTGGCAGGTCTGTTCCATCACTGTCTTTGAGAAAAAGTGTGATATTTCCTCTGAATGCTTGAATGATGTAGGGGCCTTTCCATAAGCTATAAAACTTTCCATGTTTACCCTTATCCTCATTCCTGGAATCCCATTTCAACACCAAATCACCCAACTCAAAATCATCTTCTTTAGTTCTTCTGTAAAAAATCTTGTTGATGTTCTCCTGGATGACCTAAGTCTTGTTGTAGACTTCTTCCTTGGATTTCATTAAGTGAATCATTTGGTTTATTCTCCTTTTGACATCGTTTGGCTCTAACTGTGCTTCCTGCAATAGTTTCATAACAAGGAATCCCAAGGAAAGGGGAAAAACGACTTTAGTACCATACACCAATTGGTATGGAGACATGCCACTTGATCTTTTGGTGCTTATTCTGTCATGCCAGAGCGCAAAAACCAACTTATTATGCCATGATTTCTTATTTTATTTTAATGTTTTCCTGAGGATGTTCACCAGACTTTTGTTTGAGGACTCAACCAACCCGTTTCCTTGAGGATAATAAGTTGTTGAGTGTCCCAAAGTAATGTGGTATTGGCTGCAAAATTCTATGATTCTTTTGGATCTGAAAGCCGCTGCATTATTAGCTATAGTTTTTCTGGGACATCCAAAATGAGACAAGATATCAGTTTCTAAAAATTTAATGATAACAGAGTCAGTAGCTTGCCTAAATGGCACAGCCTCGATCCACTTCATGAAGTAGTTTGTGGCTGTGAGGATCCACTTGTGTTGGCCCGAGGAGGATGGATGTATTTCTCCGATAAAGTCTAAACCCCATTGTTGGAAAGGAGCTTCCACTGAGATGGGTTTCATGGGAAGAGGCAGAAGCTTCCTTTTACCTTAGAAAACTTGGCAATTGTGGCAAGAAGTAACTTTCTGATGAACATCAACAAACAATGTAGGCCAGTAGAAACCAGCTCTCAAAATCTTGTTAGATGTGGTCTTCCAACTCAGATTCCCACCGCATTCTCCTGCATGGAAAACCTTCATAACCTTGTCAGCTTCGTCTTTTAATAGGCAATTAAGAAAAATACCACCAAGATCTTTCCAATAAAGGTTACCTTCTAGAATACAAAATTTCAATGCTTTTAGTTTAATAAATCTATCTTTGGTATTAGTCAAACCAGGAGGAGCTTGTAAGTTATGAAGTACAAAAATCAGGTCTGTGTACCAAGGAGATTTTAAGAATACCTCTTTAACATTTGGAGTTGCCTACTCTTCCTTCTCGTCAACTACAGCCAAAAAATTAATGTCTAGAGCATGAAAATTAGATTCAACCATTAGTTTGGCCAAACCCTGGCCTTTGATCACTTTAGTGGGTTTTATTTCATTGTCATATTCCAGAATAAAAGAAATCCACTTTCCTCTCCTACCATCTGGATTATCCTAAGTTGGGATATCCTTTACCACTACGTTTGGAACATAAGAAATTGTGTGGGAATGGAGAAAATAGACTCTAAAATCCTTTATGGATTTCACCAAAGCAAAAGCTTGTTTCTCCATGATATTGTAGTTCAACGCCGCATCTCTCAGAGATTTGCTGAAAAATGCTATGGGTTGTTCGTACCCTTCGCTATTTTTCTGCAATAGTACTGCTACGATGGTGTGTTCATAAGCGAAAGAAAAAAAAATAAAAAATCTTTGGTGTAATCTGGGCTGATCAAAACTGGGGCTTGGGTGAGTGCGTTTTTCACCTGCTCAAATGATTACTTGGACTCAGTGTTCCATATGATTTTGGTGTCTTTTTTCAACATATTTGTGATGTTCCTAAGAATTTCAGCCAAGTTGGGTATGAATATTCCGAGGAAATTTATTTTTCCAATGAATGATTTAGCTATTTGATGTTCCTAGGGTGTTCCACCTTCTGGATGGATTCTATCCTATTGGAATCTATTTTAATTCCATCTTTAGAGATTATGTGTCCCAACAACTTTCCTTCCTCTATCTGAAAATGATTTTCTTTAGATTCAATGAAATCCCAAACTTTCTACACTTCTCAAACACACGTCTGAGATGGTGTAAGTGTTCCTCATCAGATGTGGAGTAGACAGTCACATCATCCAGATATATGACTATAAATCTCCCAAGTTCATCCACAAAAGAAATATCCATTGCTCTTTGGAAAGTGGCACCAACGTTCATCAAACCAAAGGGCATCTTCACATACATGAAGGTTCCCCAGGGTGTGGTAAAAGTTGTTTTCTCCTGATCATCTAGGTGAACAAGAACCTGGTTATAACCTGAGAAACTGTGTAGTAAGGAGATCCTACTAGCCCCAACTACCTTTTGTAATATGTGGTCCATTTTAGGCAAAGGGTAATTGTCTTTGAGGGAAACCTTGTTCATATTTTAGAAATCAATGCAAAGCCTGATTTCACCAGTTTTCTTCCTGGTAGGAACCAGGTTAGAAACCCATTTGGAAAATCTCAAGGGGACTATAATTTTGGCATCATACATCTTTTTTATTTCCTTTTGTATCAGGGGAAGAAACTTGGGATTGATTCTCCTAAGTTTCTATCTGAAAGGTTTGTGTTCTTATTTTATTGGGATCTGATGTTGTATGATACTTATGTCATAAGATTTTAAGTCCTCATAGCCCTAAGCAAACACATCTACATATTCCTTAAACAACTCAATGTATTTGCGTGTTTTCTCAGGGGGTAGATATTTGGAAAGTTTTATCATCTTGGGTTTTTCTTCTGTTCCTATGTTACACTCTTCGACCTCTTTGTCACTAGCTTCAATTTTTGGTTTTTTTGCTACATCATTAAAATCGAACAAGTCTTCTAGAGGAACTAAACCTCTAGGTAACGCATTATTTTTCAACTATAAAATACTAGAATCTACCTCGTTTTCTTTCAATTCATCCGAGTCTACTTTATTTACACTACCATTTTCAAAAAAAAAATTATTTTCATTATCATCATCATTCTCTAAATCTATATTTGTACATTCAAAATCATTCTTACACTGTAGGAAGTCTTCAATTTGATCGTCATTCCCAAATACCTACTAGTATATGATGTTGTCTAGAATGGTTGGTCTACACTTCACCTCCACTGTGTATTTGCAAGTGGGATAGAAAGGTATTTTACATGTAGCTACTGATGTAGCCAACCCGTCTGCTAGTATGTTTTGTCCCCTAGGCATTCCCTGCAAGTTGATTTCAGTAAAACATTGAAGGGCATCCAAAACAACAATCTTGTAAGCTCTAAGTTTGGGATGTTTATCTACATACTCACCTTTAATTTGATTAATAATCAATTCAAAATCACCCCTTACCATAATCTGTTTGGCACCAACCTTCTTCAGTAGTTTCAGGCCGAGCATCAAAGCTTCGTACTCAACTATGTTGTTAGTGAATTGGAAATTCAATTTGTAAGAATGACTTTCTGAATACCTTGATTTGTGATTATGCAACCAAACTCCAGCTCCATCTCCCTCCTTTCTTACAGCTCCATCAAAATCCATAGTCCAAAAGTCTACTGGAAGTTCCTCACTTTCCACAATTGCATTATTTCTTACCTCAGAGATTTCTTTATCGTCTTTCGAATCAGGTGTATCATCTTCCAGCTGAGAGATTTGTTCTTCCAAGTCACCATCATTGTACAGAATGAAAGAATCCAGATCAAAGTGTGCAGAGTATAGTGGGTAGTTGTGTGGATTTTCCTGACTGTTGACCATATACTTCATCAGAGTCTCTCTGTATAGTCTTCTCTGTTGTCCAAATACCAGGATGCTGGCATAGGACATATCTAGTTGCAGGGTTCCTTTCATCTTAGCTCCCTAGGATATTGATAATAACATACAGTATTTCGGGGGAATGTCTGCAACGACAATATCCATCACGATACTCTTTGCTAGAATTTGAGCTAGGGTGATGCATAAATCTTTAATCAGACCTATACATTTGACCTTTCTAGAGTCAAAAGAATGAAAATCCTTGTAGGGTCTGGTGACCTCAAGTCCCAACATTTCCATCACAACTTTGGGCATCAGGTTGTGAGAGGCACTCGAATCCAGCATAGTGTTGTGTAATATCGAGTCGTGGATATTCAGGCTGATGTAAAAAGGGGCAATGACACCATTATCAGTTTGACCATCAACTTAAGGACCAGACAGGATCTCTGGTTGATCATCAACAAGATTTACCGTGTCCGATTGATTTGTTGACTCGACATTCAAAGCCTTCATACCTATCTTTGTTTCGATGCTTGAAGCTTTAATCACCTGTGACCTGTAAGCGTTCTTTCTCATCATCTCGGAAAGGGGGATGGGAATCTTTAGTTTAGCTAGTTCCCCTTCAAGGTTGAAAGTAGTGGAAGCTTTTCTTAGGTTTTGCACTTATAGTTTTTCCATCAAAGTCCTATGGGTAGAAGCACTCGGTTGACTAGTTGACGAAACCTTAGTCTGATTTGATCTTTGTAAAAATTTTGGGCTTCTTTTTGTAGGAGATTCAACATTATTCCTCTTAGGGACTTTCTTGGGAGAAGTTTCTGAGGTTTTCTTGGTTTCGACTATTTTCTTCATTTCGGTAGCCTTCTTTGTTTCAACAGCCTTCTTTAGAGGGTTGTCATTTTCCCTCTTTCTTCTCAGGTTATACTACCTGTGGGCCTCCATTATAGCATTTTCAAAGGCCTGTTGTTATGTTTCCTTTGATTCCTCATTTACCTGTGTTTGTGAAAGGAGAAATATCTTGTTCTCTTCCTGATTAAGGAAAATGGATTCATCATCGTGAATTCCCATGAGGTTTATATGAGTGTCGTCCAATTCTTCGATTATATCCTCACTTTCATCGGCGTAATTTTACTGGAGGGGTGGTCTGATCTGTTGATCAGGCTCCCTCTGTTCTCTTTGATCTCTAGGATCTCTCTGCCTGATCTGGGTGGGATTTCTTCTGAATTTCAGATTTCAAATCTAAGGAGCAACTTGGATTTCCCTGGGTGGATTTATGTCGGATATAGTAAGTCTCTCCATCATTCTCTCCATATCTTTGGTTAGAATCCAGTTTGTCATATGAAGAGGAAGTGGAAGGGTCTTCCTTAATCATGACCCTTCTTTCTGTTCTCTGCCTGGTTCTTCTGGCTAAAAGATTTTCTTCCACGCTTATGTCACTTTTATGCATGTCTTCAAGAGTAGTAGAATTCCTTTCCCTTAGCTGATATGACATGTCAGCGTCAAATCCATCGGGGAATTTTATTAATGCCAAACCTTGAGGTGGTTTGATATCAACTGGAATTGCATTGTATAGATTGTTGAAATGAGTGCAATAATCCTACAATGTCTCTCCTTGGTTCCTTCTGATATTCTCATATTTTGACAAGATCTGGAGAGGATTTTTCTTTACCTCTCATCTGTCAAGAAAACTTTCTTGGAAAGAAGCAAGGTATACTACCGAAGAAGGACATAAAGTTTTGAACCATTTTTTAACATCCCCGGTCAGACTCTGTGCAGAAAGTCTCATCTTGACGTCTGCCCCGTCGACTTCCCACAAATCAAAATAACCATTCATCTTGTCAACATGTTGTTGTGCATTCAGAGGACCAGTGCCATCAAATTGAGGAAGTCTGGTTGGATAGTCCTGAGGCATGGCATGAAAAGGAGAAGCCAACACTAATGGAGCATATATTCCTACCATGATTGGTGGAGTAGGCTGGACAACAACCTGTGTTATTGGAGGGGAAGTAACAGAAGTTGTGGAAGATGAAGGGCTAGGAGGAATGTAGTGAGATGGTTTAGGTTTAACAAAAGCTACAGCAATAGTCAAGGCAAAAAGTTTGAGTGACTGTTGGAAATGAGCTTTGTCTAAGGCTTGATCAAGATTTGCTACTAGATCTTCTAACTTGTCAAATTCCTGAAGAAATCGTTGATCAACGTCCTCCCTGGGAGAAAGTATTTCAGGGGTCCTGGGTTGTAGGATGGTTTGATCTAAAACTGTTTCACTTACAAAGCTATCGGATTTTGTCCTAAAAAGGCTTTGTTCAAAAGATATGTCAAACTCGAGATCTTGAAGGGCAACTGGCTTATCTGGGAGAGAAGGGGACCTATGAAGAGGATTGTTACTCACAGAGCCTTCTGCAGTGTTTTTATTTATGAGTAATTTTTTGGGATTGTCTATTGCAGTTGCAGGTTGTGGATCTGGATGAGATCTAGTGAAAACTCTTTCAGGAGCCAAAATTTTGATTTTTTAAGAAATTTTAAACTGATTATATACAAACTTTAACAACCTTTGAACATTATCTCTTTATAAGCTTAGATCTTATGATTCATTCATAAATAAGTTTTCTTCAGCTAGGGAAAATAAATCATGGGATGGAAAGTTTGTTCAGTTCCCCAGTATGGTCGCCACTATGTTATCACTCTGTAAATTCCCAGGGGTTGTCATGAGGTAGAAGAAATTTATCAGAGGTAACTTTATCCAACCACTTTGAAATTGGGATCTAGCCCTGCCAGTTTCAGAGAGGGATCTCTCTGTAAGATTTATCTTTGTTTTAGGTTTTATATATTAGGCTATTTAAATAAATAAGACTGTGTTGTTTGTTTTATAAAATGGATGAAATATTTCTTACGCATCCATTGGCTTATGGGGTCTATTTTATAAACTTTGAGACAAAAGAATGGATTTTATAAGGAGTTTTCACAGGGGCAAGATAATCCAACTGTTAGATCCTTTAGAATAAAAATGATGGGTAACATAAAAGATGAGATAATCAGTTAATATAAAGAAGCATTTAAGAATTTCTCTATCATAACATCAAAAGACAAACACTTAGATCTTTAAAATCCAGAAACAAAGTATACAAAGATAATTTTTGCAACCTTAACTTCTTTTAAATGATCAGATATAGAAAACATAAATGATTACAAAAACATAAAAACCAATTCAACGAAGAGGAGTAAACATCATCAACGGTTAACATGCAGGAATCCTGTGAAACATCCTTTTATTATTGGTAGATCTCTTGAGAAAGATTACAGTTCTTATAGCTTTCTTGGGCGTAAAGATCAAACCTGACTACTTTGAAAATTGAAGCATTTATAAGAAAAATTAAAAACGATCATGTCATTAATGATCAGGACATGTCAAAATCCAAAGATAACTAACTAGATAACATAATACAAAATTGTAGGAACTGCTAATGATCTGTCGGATTCTTCATGCCGATTTTGGGGAAGGTCATTGGGGAGTCATTCGCTTGACTTTGACTTCTCTGCATGCTGACTCGATTTGTACAAATCATCCTTTATTCGATCAAAGTGCATAAATCCTCCCATCTTTATTGACTTGGAATGGTGACTTTGAGTAGTCTTCCATACACTTCATCCATTTCTGTGTATTTTGTGAAAGTTGGCTTGGTGATGAAAATATACTTGATTTCATGATGGATGCTAAGGTCTAGTTGCATAGTCTCTAAAAATGATTTACCTTTTATGCTACCCTGAATCCCTAAAAAATTGGAGTTGTCATTCGCCACCATGGCAATCTTTTACTTGTAGTCAGACAAAGTCATCAGTTTGTCATTTAAGACCAACAAATCGGGAAGACCTTTCTTCTGCAAAGCATCAATCTTGCTGAAGAATATCTAAACTCCGATATCCATTTTCTGGGCTCTCTCTTCCAATTGCAACATTAATCCTCTTTTGGTCAGAACCTTCTTAACTTCGAGGATCATCTCAGTCCTATCCTCAATTTTCAGACTTTCGAGCTCATCCTTAGTCTTTGAATTTAGAAACTTGATGATTTCATTTTCTTATGTGGGAATTTATCCCAACTCTCCCTTGATCATGTCGATGGCCTTCTTTCTCCTTAACACCAATTTGTGATGCTCAAAAATGATANTTTTTCTGATGTGTTCTTCTTAGTGTTGTAGCTGGCCTTGAAAGAATATTTAAGTTTCTGGAGATGCTCCATCTCTTGTTGCAATATTTTAATTTCTGCTCCTTGTAAAGTCATTTCCTCCATTGAATTTGCTAGAGTTTCAGATGTCTCTAGAATTTTCACTGGGGCAACTGATGGAAGTTATGTTGTGGCAATTGTTGATGATGTCATTGTGATAACTCTTGTGATGGGAACTGCACTCAGTGGAATGACTTCCATTGGCTCTTTATGTTCCTTTTCCTTTACCAATCTTTCCAACTCTACTTCCATCTCAGTGATCTGTGCGTTCTATTCCATGACTAATTTTAACATTTCTTCTTTTTGGCCTTCTGTATAAACTATCTCTTTAGCCTGTGCGTCTTCAGTAGTTGGCAGTTTGAATTGCTTCATCAAGGATGCTATGTCAGCATTCTTTTTGTTTAGCAGTTCTTCAACTACTTTCACATTTAAGGGGTCATACCCAATTTTTAGTACCAGCTCTTCCAAAGACTTGATCCTGTTGTCTTTTGCAAAAGAAGACACTTTCTCTAGCTTTAATTGAGTTTGAACATTATTTAGGGAAACCTACAACTTTGTAGCAGTTGTTGAAGCGTTTGCCAATGTTGAGAAAACCATTTCTCCAGTCTGCCTGTGCAAATCCATCTGATCAACTCGATGTACTTTCTTGGTGTCAAATTAAATGTTGATCTTTTGTAATTAGTGATTTCCTTTGGATGGGGCACTTGTGCCTGCTAAAATGCCATGTGTATTCTCCCCTTTTCCGTATCGAAAGCAGAGAAAAAGCTATATTTTTTTGTGGATGTTTTCTTCCAGAATTCAGCGTAGGTGTTGTTGGTCAGCATCTCATTCTTCTTCTTAATCAAATCATATTTCTTGAAAATGCTCAGTTTTGCAGACCCTTGAGATGGCTGGGAAGTCAAAGTGATATCTGTCTACTTCTTTGAAAAAGAAGTGGACATCATCTGCCGACTTCTTGAGAAAAATGGTGAGTGTCCCCCCTCGACTATTGTGGTAGACTGGGTCTCTTCATCTGCTGACCTGTCAGTTGCATGACTGGTTTTAGGCCTTTTCTTGTAAGCCTGGAAATCTTCTGCGTATACTTCAGTGGCTGAAGGCAAGACATCCTTTCTAGATATTTTCTCCTTATCTATGGTGTAGTGGTTTGTGAAATAATGGATGGAGGAGGCTGCAGTTCTGTGTCTTCCAGAGTGTTTTCCCCCCACTTTGTCTCGTTCATAAACTTCTCAATTTCAGGTTTGGGAAAATGAGCATATGGAGAGATTTTGTTCTTTAATCTTGTTTATGCTATAATCCCACATGGATCATAGTGCCAAGGAAAGATGGTGTTGAACTTCATCTCCTTCAAAATCTTATTGACCATTTCCCCTATGGCTTGGTTGTTACAGATGAATGGTCCTATCTGTCCTTTGATCCTCAATTGATGTTCCTTCTTGAAGGATACAAAATGGATGTCATCTGAGTTAATCATTTTCCTAATATATTTCAAGTTGAATATACACACTGGAAAATATCTGGGCAATTTGTAGGGAGCCAGCTCGCATCCATAAATTCTAATCTCTGTCTGGTTCTGGTATAGGTACCAGTCTCCGGTCTTGGCTAGATTTGAGAGATGTAAAATCCGTTGGATTTCTTCATTTATCCTTGGTTATTGCCTGACACTGAGCATGCTTACCACTGGATGATAGAACTGATCTATGAACTGATTTAAAGTGAATTTTGTTGAGTTTTTTTTTAGTAGTGACGTCCAAGATGTGACCGTTTGTGGTTTTCTGCTCTGATCTAGATTCTACATGGAAAACAAAAATTTGTCTGTCTGGAAAAATATAAACAAGTATGCTAGTATTGAAGAATACCGAAATGTTCTCGGCTAAGAAACTGCTGTAGTCAAACTGCACGGTGGATATTTCCTCAGTGGAGAAGATAGATATATAACCCAAGATTGGTTCATCTACCCATTCATTCGAGAAGTATCCAAGTAGGCTGGAAAGAGAAGAGATAATTCGATTTCCCTTTACAAAGAAAATCGATGACTGATACGGGGGATTTTCTTTGGGTAATGGGGCACTCTCAGGGAGGAAGAGTTCAAAAATCTGTGCTCTCTGGGGAAAAGATAATTTTTGATACATTTTAGTTAGGATTTCAATAGTAAAAGGAGAGAAGGATTTGACTCTGGTTATTTGTAGCATCTGGTCGATGGCTTTAGGCGTGATGGTGAATAGGGTATATCCAGAGGATGAAACGATGACTCTTTGATCGGGAAGGTAATGGGCCTGGAACTTGAGGGTGAATTTGGGAAAATGATGAATTTGGGGAAACATGTATAGTGGAAGACTGGACTCCCAGAGCCCAATATCACCACTTTGGTCTGAGAAAGTGTCTCTAAACCACGAGTGTAGCTCAGCAAAATCAAAATTGCATCTGATTTCTGAGATTAGGTAGTCTTTGTCAGCCAGAGGAATCCGGTTGAGGTTGACGGGTGGCAGAAGGAATGGATTTTCCTCTACCTCTGAATGTTTAGACTTTGGTGCCATCAATTTAACTGGTACCTGCAATTTCAAACAAAACGTTAGTTGGTTATCAGCTTTAGCTCGGTCACTGATAGGAAATGGTGAGGGATGAGAGTTTTGGTTTATTGAACATATGCATAGTGAGATAATGGTGGAGATGAGATTAAATTGGGAAAACGGGTATATGCTGGGCACAAGGACCAATTAGCAGGCTTAACGGATATGTTTAGCCGCATTTAAGGGCCAACGGATATCTTGGAGATGAGGTGGAAATAAAATGATGGTGATGGGTGTACGAGAATGATTTTGAAGGCTTTGATTGGATGATAGGTGAAAGGGATCTGACGTGCAATGGGTGATTGGAGGGGAATATATTGGCGATGTAATGAGACATGACCTGTGGGATGTGCTAGTGGAGTGTGATGTCACGAGATGACGGTGGTATGAGAAGCTGGTATGGAGGTTTAATCGGAGGGGGGGTAGGCGGTAAATGGTTTAGATCAAGGGGGGTCCAAGTTAACAGAATGATGACATGTTAGGATGGGGCCTGCCAGGAAATACCACCAACTCGGACACCCCCCCCGCCATTAAAGGTAGAATGGTAGGGGGGGTCCGATATTACTTGTCGGTCGTTGATCTGAGTGCCATTTTCTCTATCGTAGATCTCAGGGCACTCTTTAAACCTAGGCGTGAATCATACTGCGCTGCAGAAACTTAGGATAACGTGTATTTTGTGGGTTTTAGCGTTATTTCCTATCATTTTTATCACCAAGGGGTTAGAGCACATCATTCAAACATCAAAACCAAGAATCTCGACAATCATTAGGCTTGTATTATTGAAATAAAACCAATTAACCTATGTTCTATCCTATTTATCTAACACATTTAACCCATATTAGACTGTTGGATTAAGAATTACTCTACCCTAGGGATATTTGACCAAGATTAAACAGTTTGATCAAATTTATTCACTACCTAGCCTATTTACTTGGCTAAGATTAAATAGTTTGGCCCAGCGTTATTCACTAATCCTATCATCTTAAATTCAAAAAGACTTCACCATGTTTAAACTATATGGATCAAGTCATTATTATTGCATGGGGCCTTATCCATTTTTTATTCCCTCTTTTATTCTTTTTTTTTCTTTTCTTTTCTTTTTCTTTTCTTTCATTTTTCTTTTCTTTCTTTTGAAAATAATTTGCAAAATGAAATATTATTTACAACCAAATTACACCAAGATTGAAAATTTTCCAGTCACCGGTTGATCCTATGAAACATAGGGTTATAAAACCACCTTGATGACATATCAAGCATACCATGGACCTTTTTCTTGGTGATCCTCTTCTAAATACCCAACCCTATCGTGTTACCCCTACAAAGACAACTACGATTGACAAAAAAAATCCAAATATTATTTCAAGGAGGAAAATGTTTCCTTAGCCCCTCACTTTATAGCTCGTCTACATTTATTATCCCTAATAAAGAAACCCGTGAATGGTATCAAGTCACTAACTATATATTTCTCAATAAAATGACTGTCAAGACCATATAACCATTGCCTCTTATCAAGGATTTGTTAGACCATTTGTAGGGTTATTTTTAATTTTTAAAAGATGGATGTAACTTTAGGATACCATTAGGTTAGAATGATGGAAAATGATGTGTGTAAGACCAAATTCACGACTTATGAGTGGTTTGGTTATGCACTTTGGTATCACCAATGCCCCTGCCACTTTTATGAGACTCATTAATGACCTATAATACCTACACCTTGGAAATTTTCTCATTATTTATCTTCATGATATATTTATGTTTGGAAATACCTAAGGTGAACATGTCCTCCATCTTCGTTAAGTGTTGGATATTTTGTGTGCCAATCAATTGTAAGTAAAACTCAAAAAAATGTATTTGTCCATTTCTCAGTTTCTTACTTGGGATTTTAAAATTTTTTAAAAATTATTCATCCAAACCCCTATAATTTCAAGACCCTCTTAGACTAGCCATTACCCTACACTACAACTGACCTTAAAAATTTTCTAGGTGATGTCAATTTTTATCAGAAGTTAATTTTCCAATTTTCCAAGCAAGCATGTCCTCTCCATGTACGCATACACAACAACCATTTGGTTGTTGTGAAAAAACAATTGGCATACACATAAGCCACAATGGATGTTTTGTATGATAAGTGGCATACACAACAAGCCCCCTGATGTGTATGCCAAGTGGCATACACAATGTGTATGTTGTGTATTCCACTTGGCATACACAACAGGCCAATCGACATACAAAACAACCCAATTGGGTTGTTGTGTACGCCAATTGGCATACAAAATAGGCCCATTGGGCTACTGTGTACATTGGGCTGATTTTGTATGTGAATTGGTATACACAACATCCAAATGGCTAGTTGGGATCTACATTGGAATTTAGTTGAAAAGGAAATGTTGCACCATCTTCCTAGCAATGAAAAATTTCCAATGAAAACCATGGGACAATGAAAAAAATGAAAGGTGATCCTCTTGAGGGGTCATCTTTCGCAGTAGCAAATGTAGATTTTGGACTAGATATAAACTAATAGGATGGAGGAGAGAGTAGCAGCAGTGGTGGTGACCTTGATGAGACCTTGATTATTTTTTTTATGACATGGAGGAGGAGGACTGACAAGCTATCATATTCTTCCATCTACAGTTCTATTTTCTACCATGTTTTTTATTTGACAGTAGCATTCCCACCTATAGTAACGATATCATTCAATCATCGATGAATTATCATCTTCTCTATGTCATACATTTTTATTTTGATAACATAAAATGACTCAATCCAATCCAACAATAAAACCATATTCAAGTTGATCATGTGTGCTTTGAAATGCATTCCAAACATGACTATTCTAAATATGATAGCCACTCAGATATAAAAAGTGTTGGGCACTATTGTGTTTAAGCGGTCCTATAGGGATATGTTTTTCTTATACACCTATAGAAAAAATCATGCATAGCACACTTGTATTAAGGGAACAAGTTTTTGGAATATTCAAAGAATAATCTATGATTGTCAAAGAAAATGATGAGCTTAATTGATGGATGCTTTANAAGACAACATTACCAATGCTCAAGATTTGCAATATATTTTGTCTTGCTTAGAAAACAATACTTATTTACAAAAACAAGAAGATAAACCTATTTTAGGAGATTAAAGGTGTTTAAAAGACAAACATCCAGCATACATTACCCATGGATTTGAAAAACAACGATTGGTTTTAGGCACACAGGTTCAAGGTACATAGTTTATGCACATTGTTTGGAGGCACATTGTTTATGTTTATTAAGGGTGCCTCTTTCAAGAATTAAGTTGGGCATTTCTAGCTATCACATTGAATTGAAGTTAGTTACTACATGTTATGGTCCATCATTCATTGAATTTGTTTTATAGAAAATGATTATTTGGACATGATTCCATGCATTCAGTTGAAGATTGTCCACTTGGGAGGTTAAATATCTTGCATATCCATGCATGTGAAGGAGGTAACCTCGTTGGTAGTTGAATTTAAAAGGAGGTTGGGTAGGACATGGAGAAGATTAGTGATGGCCACATGGTCACCCAAAAAAGTTGAAGTGATGCCCACCATTCCCATTCCCATTCTTGCACCCAATTTTAAGACCCTCAAATCATTTATGTTACTTATTTTGTGTAACAAGTGATGGGAAATGTGGCCCACTTCTATATTCAACTCAAACCAATTTGTTGGTTGTAGCTCAAACCCATTTGTTGATTGATTTTTTAGTGCATATGGGTCTCGGTGTGGATGTGGGTGTGAGTTATGCCAAAATATTTCATCCACAAACCAACAAAGAGTAGAGGTTGCGGGCCATAGCTAAAACGAGAGGCCTCTCGAGGGAAGCTTCCTCACCAATACTTTATGGTTTATGTGAAGTATATACTCATACTCTTAAGTACCATTAAAATATAGATATTTGAGGGAACAAAGAATGTCATTTTAGGCACAAGGAGATCATCCAAAATAATCCTTCCAGACTGGAGGAGTCAAAATTTAATGAGTCATGGTTTACCAAAACTCTGTGATAAAAATGACAAAATGGTATCTGAAGATGAAATATTGGAACAATTCGACACAAAGGGAAACAAAGTAGAGGAAATTGAGAGGTAGAGGTTGTTACAAGAACCATATCAAATACTAGAGATAATTGTCGATGTTGAAAAAGGGTACAACCGGATGGCGGAAACACGGGTAAAACACCTTAATGTGCACAAAATAGAGAATTTGTAACCCTAAGAAAATTTTTCCCAAAAATAGAAATTAAATTGAACCTAAATGTCGATTGAAACAAAAAAATACAAAGTTCACCAACCTTTGAAGTAACATACTAATGCCTAAAACTAGCTTTTGTGATCAATGCTAAGGAAATCTAAGCATAGAAGAGAGCTTGGATTTCTAAGCAAAGGAAACTACAGTAAAACTAAAACTTGTTAAGTATTGAGCAATATCTGAACTATTGATTGAGTGAGAGTGCTCAAAAATTTTAAAATCAATACGCAACTCAGATTTTCATGTCAAAGAAGTCAAAGACTTGAAAAAAAACTACATGAAGCATGTTCAAATTTGAAATAAACGATTTAGATTTATGAGCAAATGAAACAATTTTAAGTATCATCTCATGTTGTGGTTGAAGTGGTCCCAATGGGGTTTGGTTTCCATTAGGTTTGAGTCACATGGTCGAACCCAAGATAAGACAAAGATTACATGTATAACCAATGAAATACAAGCATTTCAATAAAAACTGAAATCAAGGCTAGCAATCCCATGCATGCAATGAGCCTCTCTTCTGGATTATTAAATTACCATATCATATGATACCATGTTCTAATTTTTTTTTAAATATAGTAGCTTAGAGTCTTAAGCAAAGTTCCAAAACATATAAATATTAATAAGTCTCATATTCTTGAAGACTAATTCTCAAAAGTTGAAAAGTAGACAATAGCTCAGATTTTCTAACAAACGAATTTGTCTGAGACATGAAGAAAATAAAAGAATGTCGAGCTTCAAGTTATTTTTGGATGAACCACTTAGAGAGGTGTTGTTACATGGTATCTTGTGACAGATTTGAAGTGCATGATAGAGCTTGGGTGTCTCTAGGTAACATGAAATGTGAACTTCGGAGTTAAGAATAACTCACAAATGTCCTTCTAAATTCTGCAATAATCTAACAGCTGCAAAAATGTGTGTGCCTTTGGCCCTCTATAGTATTGATCAGGGATTCGACGAAAGTTGAGTAACGAGTGAAAAATTAGATTTTAGATCATGCATTGTTGAACCATCGCCAAGCCTCTTTCCCATAATTTATAAAGCCTCAACCGTATTTCCCAAAAAACATAGAAGGAAATACATGGCCCGTGGATTATGGGACAAAATTGGAAATGCAGGGAAACCCAAAATCGATGGGCATCGGGTGAAATCGTTCCCTATAGAAAAGCTATGAAATATGTGGGCGAAATTGGTGCCAAAAATATTCATTCGAGGATATGTTGGGTGAATTGGTTGCCATAAAGCCCTAATTTTAGGATATACAGGAGAAATAACTCCAAACACACCCTAATTTAGAAAGTATGGGTGATGCATTCACCAAAAATCGAGATTCTAAAAAATCGAGATGAATTGACAATTTGTTCATGAAATCAGGAGGGCGAACCCTCTTGCCACTGATTTTCTTACTGTTTTTTAGGGGATGAATTGGATTCCAAATATATATATATATATATATATATATATATATATAAAGATTCTAATTTTTTAAATACCAGGTCAATNTTAATATATGGTCTAAAGATTCTAATTTTTTAAATACCAGGTCAATGAAAAATCGCCCCTTCAAAAATTGGAACCCTGAAATTTCACCCATGGGAGAATTTGCCCCTAAAATCATCTATGTTCCCAAGACCCTTTTTCCATTTTAGTCTTGTATATATAATTAATAATATGCATAAGAAAAATATACTATTTGATGTGATCAACATGATAAAAGAGCAGAGTTAGAAGATATAAAAAGAATTGAGAATTATTCTAGTTGATTAGTATAGTGATGAAAACTTGTAGATATATTTTGAAATTAAATTTGGGCAGTTTTTTTAAAGGGAATGGTAATCAATATGTATGGATTTTAGACTTGGGTGTTGTTGGTTGAATGATTTCAGAGTTATATTTGTATCCCTATTTTTTCTTTCTCCTTCACTTCCCTTTTGTGTTGCATGGTTGTGTTATGTCAAAGCCAATCTAATCATGATGACAAATGGTATTAGATGTTATTTGTACTAATTGGATTGTCTTGATATCGATGGGCTTCTTCAGTAGAGGTAGCAACATAGGAGGAAACATAGGAAGAAGAGGCTGAGGGCCTAATACATTTTGGCATCTTGGGGGACATAAGAAACTAAGATTCTCTATTCACTTTAATGCTAACTTTGATAATTTATAGAAACTAATCCAAACTAGGCATTTGAACCTTGGTGGTTAACATGCACTGCCACAACCCCAAGCTCCTCCAAATGTTATCTTGCATCCTCACCCTGGTATAGTTAATGTTCTCGAGTCCCCTGTGCATCCTCATATTGATGGGTGGGGTAATATACCTGCCAATCCTTCTTCTGGTGCCAATCAATGGCCTATTGAGCCCCCTCCATGACCAATTCATACTATTTCTTCTAGTGCATATTTTCCCATGCCTTTGGTTCACCCAATATTTCCAGTTCACACAATTTTTACACATGAGTCTATGCCTCCTCCACCTCTTCCTCCAAACGATCATAAAACTACACCACATAGTTCTCAAATTGACAAAGGAAATAAACCTATTACTTCTACCAACATGGCCAAATGCTCTTCCTCTGCTCATTCAAAGATAAAATCAGTAGGAATTGGGAAAATAAGTTTAGAGAATATGCATCCATAGGTAGCCCAGTTAGAAGAAAATAAGTCTCAATACGAGGAATTCATCAGGGAAAGAGAATATTTTTTCAGAAAGAAATTCCCTGAGCTATTTTGACTATGTTTATTATGATATTTGACTATGATACCATTTGGGGACGGATGGCAGAACCATGATATTTATTTTGAAACTTTAAAATATCATGTTTTATTTATGGGAGATACAAGTTATTTTTTCCACGGTATTTTTGAATGCATATTTATGGTATGTTATATGATGTTGATGTTTATTTGATGATCATATTATGGAGTGACAAGGAAAAACTATTATTGACTTTTGAAATAAAGAGATGCATTATAGAGGGGGACCCCACCTATTTAGTTATTATATTATTAATTAATTATCCTTATCATAAAGTTACTTGTCCTATTTACTAACTAAAGTTATTTAACTTTAGTAACTAAAAATAGTTCAACTACACGATGAACTACCTTTTAGAGAGTAAAAGGAAGAATACAAGGAAAATGAAGACACGAGGAATTATAGAGAAACACTTATGATAAGGTTTTCTCTTGTTTCATATTGAGATTTCTGAATTTCATCTTTTCATTTTCTTAGTTCCTTAAAGGGAAATCCGCTTGTTGACAACAAGATCTTTCTAAAGGTGGCAAAGAAGACAGGCCTAAGAAGCATTGATATTTGGCATGCTTCAAAAGGTTATTCATTTATATTGGAAAATTGTGTAGTTTTATTAGAATATCTGAATTAATTTCCAGTTATGATTAATATAATTTTGTAGAGTCAAGACTTGGTGGGATTGTGACTTGGTTAATCTAGTGTATTCAGTCTTGGTCATTTTCTTCCATACATTAGTTGTCTTTCTATGATATTCAATTACATTTTAGAATTATAAGTCTGATCTTGGTCCTCACCCTCATAGGGGTTTTAAAAGAGGCATTCTGATTGTAACTCAAAAAAACTATTATTAATTAAAAAATCTAGTTTTTCTCAATTGAGACTTGTATATTCCTGATTTTCAGATTGTATTTATTTATTTATTTCATTCATTTTTATTATGTAATCATTTATATAAAGAATTTTACATTTAAAAAAAAATCAACATACAACTTGATAATAACATCAAATCCAAGAATATAATTCTTGAGGGTTGATTGATGTTTTTGCATAGGCTATAAACCTCGGGTAATATTCTCGCCTATCTCACCTTAGCTTAGTGAGATTTGAAAAGGCTTGAGTGAGGAATTTCCATTCCTCACATCAACACCACTATTTTTTAAGAACATATCCCAATCAAATTAGCAAGGTTAGTCAACCCAAAATGCGCACAAGAATGCAAATTCATTTGGGAAAAGGACAAGGCAATAATCTTTACAATGTTGGGATGTGAGGGAAATAACTCATATAGGGGTTTCCCTCACAAAGGAGAAAGAATGAGGATTTTCCACAACATTGAGGAGACTAAAACAATGGAAGAAATGGAAGGAAACATGTCAAGTATTTATGTGTCCTTGGACAACAAGCAAGAACAATATCAATCCCCCATGATTGACATGGAAGGTAAGATTCATAACCGACCCATAGAAATTTTAATTGATTATGAAGCTAGCCATAGTTACATAAACTCTAAAATTGTAAAAATATTTCACTTGCAAAGGAGTAAGCATAAGAAATCTTGGTTAGTTTAGTTAGCCATAGGGGTTAAGAGGAAAATCAATGAGCTAGTTAAAGATTATCCAATAGAAATGAATGGACTCAACACAAAGTTAGATGTGAACATCATACCATTGGGTTCATATGATTATATAATTGACATGGATTAGTTGGAAAAACTCCATGTTGTTCTAGAATATTACAAAAAGACAATCACATGTCTTGATGAAGAAGGGAAGCAAGGTAAGGTTCAAGGCATTCCAAGAGTTGTAATTGTTAGAGAAATTTCAACTATGCAGTTGAAAAAGAGTTTTAGGAAGGGATGTCGTATTTTTGCAGCCCATGTGGAAGTGGAAGCCAAAGATAAAGTGGAAAGCATTGAAGACCATCTAGTCTTGAGGGATTTTGAAGATGTTTTGGGGGAAATCCCAGGATGGACACCAAAGAGAGACATTGATTTCTCTATTGATTTAGTGTCAATATTTTCTCCATACAAAATGGGCACACCAGAGTTAAAAGAGTTATAGATGTAGCTCGAAGAGTTGTTAAGGAAGGGGTATATACACCCAAGTGTGTCACCTTGGGGAGCCCCATTTCTTTTTGTGAAGAATAAGGATGGAACCTTAAGGCCATTTATTGATTTCATATTGTTGAATAAGGTCACAATAAATAACAAACATCCTTTGCAAAGGATTGATGACTTATTTGATTAACTGAAAGGTGTAAGAATATTTTCCAAGATTGATTTGAGATCAGGTTATTATCAAGTGAGGATAAAGGAAGAAGATATCAACAAGACAACATTTAGGATAAGATACATGCATTAAGAATTCTTTCACGGTAGTACCATTTGGACTATCAAATGCCCCAATTGTTTTTATGTCTTTGATAAATGGCATGTTTAAGGAATATATGTACATGTTCGTAATTGTGTTCCTAGATGATATACTCATTTAATCAAAGACAAATGAGGAACATGAGCAACATTTAAGAGTGGTGTTGTAAGTTTTAGGAGAGCATGAATCATATTCTAAGCTAAGTAAGTGCATATTTTATCAAAATAAGATTCACTACTTGGGGCATACGATTTCCACAGAAGGGATAACAGTTGATCCCAAGAAGATAGAGGACATTAGAGGATGGTCAACACTATTAAATGTCATGGAGGTCAGATCATTCATGGGTATTGAAGGGTATTACCGAAGATTGATAAAAGGATTCTCAAAGATTGCAAGCCTAATCACTTCTTTGCAAAAGAAGGGAGTGAAATTTGAATGGAATCACAAGTGTGAAGAGAGCTTTCAACAGTTGAAAGACATATTGACAAATGAACCAATCTTGAAGATTACAGATATGGATGAATATTTTGTGGTGTGCACTGATGCATGCAAGGAAGGGATCGATGGATTACTCACACAAAAGGATCATGTGGTATGCTACGAGGCCCAAAAATTAAAATAACACGAGAGGAATTATGTTACCCATGATGATCAAAATTGGATCTAGCAAGATCAATTGGCTATCGACACATGCTCTAAGATGATCAACACATGCAAATTTTATGGCCAAGGATGAAGAAGGAGATCAATTTGTTCTTGTAAAGAGCCCCATGCCATCACGTTTGATGTCCATTTTTGTATTTAATATATGTAAAGTCAGGAAATATATTGTTGTACATAAAGAAATAATGGGACTTTCATGAGACCTTTAATACGTGGGAGAAAAGAAAAAAAAAAAGAAGAAGAAGAAAGAGAAACAGACTAGAGAGAAGTTGAAGTGTTGGGGATGCCTAAACTTCCAGCTATCCTCCCAGTTGACACAGTCCTCTATATCACGTTTCCCAACAATGAGAAAAGGGTTATTTGGCTATGAATGATGTAAAGAGACTACCTATATGACACTGAGGAGCATAGAGATGAACCAGAGAGCCTGTAACTTTCCCATTTGTTGAATAATAAAGAGCCTAGTTGAAGCCAAAAGAATGTTGGTTTTCCTACTTGGATTTTTAGGGTAAATTTCGAGATTATGTGTGATGACTGTTGTGGTTATATTTGTTTATGAATGGTAAGTGGTGTGCACTATAATTTAATGATTTTCTATGTATGGTTTAGCAACGAGAACTTTATGTTGTTTGGTTTGAGCTCGTTTTATATTAATATGGTCCCCGTGGGTAAGTAAACCAGACTAAAAACTCTTAATCATACTTGTACATTGATTATGAATTAGGAAATCAATGACCCTTTGTTATGAGTCGTTGTTGTTTCTTTCAAAGTTGTTAATTCCGTTCTGAGAGTCATTGGGAGTTTTCTCTCACTCCTAGATTCAATTTTGTTGTCAGTTAGTGTTTATACTTGGTCTGTAGGTTGTGTTGCCCATTATCGACTTTGTCAAGGTGTTTTCCTATGCCCATCAATCATAAATATACCATTCCTTGCAATCCAGTGTTTTCTGAATGTTTGTTAATTCTCTAGACGTTTTACTTTGTTGTAGAATATAAAACTTTACTTCCATACGCTTTTTTTGTTTCCATGGGTTACCCAGATCACCCCTAGCCATTTCTATGTGTTGTGGGTTATATGAATAGTCCTGCAAACATTTTCCCACACATAGATGGTTGTCAGTTTTTCCTTCCAAACATTCTTCCCAACTGTTGGTTGTAAAAATTCGACCTCTAAGTTGTTCTCTCCACTGTTGTTCGACTTGACTCACCCCTGGGAGTTTCGACTTCACTATTGGTCATTTTTCCCTTTCCCCATTTGGTTGAAAATAATTAGTAGTCGGCGTGATCCATCTTTTGATCGACTAGGATTTCATTTGGTCGATTTGGTTCACTTAGTTGACCAGACTTCCATCTGACTCGACTTGGTCCACTTGTCTTTCATCTGACTCGACTTAGTCAATGTGATTTCCATCCGAATCGACTTGGTTGACTTTCCTTACTTCCAACTCAACTTCTAGGAGTTATACTCCCTATCATTTGGTTGCCTTGACTTGGGGTGATTGACTAGTTTTATTTCCTGGTCGACTCGACTTTGGCTTACCAGTCAAGTTTCTATAAGCTGATGAGAAATATGAGTACACTTGTTTTGAAGGGAACTCTGTGTAGGTGAGAAAGGTAGGCTATAAGCCTCACATTTATAGATCACACAGTCTAGAATTAGCAACCATTATTCATGCATTAAAAATGTGGAGACATTACCTCATGGGGAGGAAATTTGAGCTAAGGACAAACCATTGTGGTATGAAACATTTGTTTGCATAGCCCACATTAAATGCCAGGAAAAATAGATGGATTTAATTTATGAGTGAATATGAATTTGAAATTAAGCATATAAAAGGTAGGGGAAATCAAGTGTCTGAGTATGTAGGTTTCCACAGTTAGTCATATAGTTAGAGAAATTTTCAGATTAACACCGTGTATGAGGTTTTGAAACGTCCAACGTTTTGAGTGGACACTCCACCCATCATCAGGAACACTTGAAACTATCATGGTTGAAACGAGTGTTGAGGTTTGTATTTAAAGAGGAAAATGGAATGTGACAGTGGAGGATATGAAATAGGAAAAATTTTAGTTGTTGAGCTAAAACATTAATAAAGGAAGAAAGTTTATCGTTGACATTAAAAAATGATAAATAACAAAAATTAAGAATAATATAGTATAAATGGGTTTTGAAAGTAGTGAAAGTTATTAAGATGGATTAATAATGAAATAATTAAAATTATTTTAAATATAAAAGATGATAATAATGATAATAAAGTGCAAGAATTTAAAATGAATAAGCAAGGATATAACAAAGATGTGAGCATGGTTTATCAAGATGATGAAAAATATGGGAACAACTAGATTGAGAGGACATGACTTGATACAGGAGGATCTCGGTGTCCACCCACCTTGACCAACTGGCTCAAAACATTTTTTTCAGAACTTACTATTTTTAGCAGTTTTTTGGTTCGTGAACTTCCGATGCCATTTTGAGGGCCTAAACGACGCTTTTCATGATAAATCACCTCAATAATAAATGAAGGCTTTAATTTATCCCCCCAAATTAATCTCCTAATCAATACCTTTCCAAGGAGATATCGTGCGCCCTAAACATAGATTGTATACAAAAATTACGACCCCGGGAAGTTGATGTACTAACTTACCCCAACGGGGCCCACGTGACTTGTGGCGCTTCATCTCCTAGGGTTAGGTTTTTGGATGTCTATGGTTTTGACATTCATGCTTATTGTAAAAATTCCTTCAAATCCTCATTGTACTCATCTTATTTCTAATGTGCATAGTCGTCACATCTCTTCTCAGAGATGTGATGGCTATGCTCATTTGCAAGAAGATGAGTACAATGAGGCTCTGAGCATAATCATCACATCTCTTCTCAGAGATGTGATGGCTATGCTCATTCGCAAGAATATGAGTAAAATGATGCTCTTAATTCCTTTTAAACATGAATGCCAAAACCCTAGACATCCAAAAACCTAACCCTGGGAGATGAAGCACCAAAAGTCATGTTGATCCCATTGGGGTAAGTTAGTACATCAACTTCTCGGGGTCGTAACTTTTGCATACGATCTCTGCTTATGGCGCACGATAGTTCGTTGGAAATGTATTGACAATGAGCTTCATTTAGGTGGATCAGTTAGGGCCTTTACTTTTTTATGAGGTGCTTGATTGCGAAAAAATGTCGTTTGGGCCCTCAAAATGGCCCCAGAAGTTCATGAACCGAAAAACTGTTAAAAATAGTAAGTTTCCAAAAAAATGTTTTGAGTTAGTTGGACAAGGTGGGTGGCCACCGAGATCCTCCTGGATCATCTTATTTTTATTTTTAAACAACTTTCAATACTTCTTTAACTTCAACAACTTCTAATACTTTTTTTTCGTGACAACTTAAACTCCTTTTCTAATATTGGATCTTAAACGCTCAATATGTGTTTCTATTATTATTTGCATGTTTATTTTGGATCTATTCCCGATAGCATAGATTAATACTTGATCTAATATTGTCCTCACAATATTTTCATTCCCATTAATACCATCATTTCTCTAAAACCACCTTATATCTTTGTGCTCATTTTTTTACTGCATTTTTATTCTTATTATCTTATATTAACAACATTATTAAATTATGTAGAAATCTGGTTTCTCAAAAAAAAATTATTTATCTAACATAACAATTTCAATCATAACTTTATTATTTTTCACTTCTTAATTTACTTCTTTTTTTTAATTAATAATTGATCTATTTGTATCTCTATGATCAACCTTTGATCTAGGCATGTCCTTGCAATCTAGTTGTTCCCATCTTTGTCATAATCTTGATAAATCTTGCTCACATCTTTGATATATCCTTGCCTAATCATTTTTAATTCTTTCACTTTATTATCATTATTATCATCTTTTATATTTAAAATAATTTTAATTATTTCATTATTAATCCATTTTAATAACTTTCACTACTTTCAAAAATCGTTAATACTATATTATTCCTATTTTTTGTTCTTTATCATTTTTTGATCTCAACGGTCAACTTTCTTTATTTATTAATATTTTAGCTCAACAACTAAATTTTTTCCTAGTTCCTATCCTCAATGGTCACATTCTATTTTCCTCTTTAAATACAAACCTCAACACTCGTTTCAACCATGATAGCTTCAAGTGTCCCTAATGATGGATGGAGTGTATGTTCGAACCATTTGAGGTTTCAAAACCTCATACACAGTGTTAATTAAACAATTTCTCTAATGAAAATCAATTGGTTGTTGCATTCAACGGGAGAGCTCATGAAATGCATATTGCAACCATTAGCATGTACAACACTGATATGAAAGATATAATTTTTGCAACAACAAATTTAGATAAACATTATTTAAAAATAAAAGAAACATTACAACAAGGTAGTTTTCAATAGAATTTTAATTATTATGAAATAAAAGAGGATGAAATACTCACATACAGAAGAAAAGTATATGTTCCAAATTCCAGTAAGCTGAAAAATATAGTGATGAGAGAAATGCACAATGTGCCATATGTTAGGCACCCAGGATATCAAAAGTCAATTGCAACTATTAGAAGCCAATATGTTTGGCCTGGAATGAAGAAAGAAGTGGCTAATTACATAGCCACATGTCTAGAGTGCCAAAAGGTGAAGACCGGACATAGACATCGAGCAGGGTTGTTACAACCAATACCCATTCCAAAATGGAAGTGGGAAGTAGTCACAATTAATTTTATTACTAAGCTTCCTAGAACAATGAAGTGGCATGATTCCATCATGGTGGTGGTGGATAAATTAATTAAGGAATCACATTTTATTCTAGTGAAGACTAAACACAAGGAAACAGATATTGTATAAATCTACATGAAGGAAGTTTTCAAGCTACATGGAGTGCCCAAGACAATAGTTTTAGACAGAGGCCCAAAGATTACATCCAATTTTTGGAAGGGTTTGTTCAAAGGTTTTGGGACAAATTTAAATCTTAGTACAATGTATCACCCAGGGTCGAATGGGAAAACATAGAGGACTAACATACTAATTGAGGACATGCTTAGAATGTATGTGATGGACCAACCATCAAAGTGGGAATATTATATTCATTTAATTGATTTTTCTTACAATAATGGGTATTAAGCCTCATTAAAAATGAGTCCATTTGAAACATTGTATGGCAGGAAATGTAACACATCAGTGAGTTGGGATAATCCAATAGACAGAGTGGTTATCGGGCCATATTTTTTGAAGGAAATGGAAGAGAAAATGACAAAGATCAAGCATAATTTAAAGACTTCCCAGAATAGGTAGAAAATTTATGTAGATAATAACAAAGTTTTCATAGATTTTAAAGTGGGAGAATATGTATTTTTAAAAGTTAAGGAGAAAATAAGTTTTCTAAGATTGGGAAGTTGCCCAAAGTTTGGAGAAAGATATTGTGGACCTTTTGAAATCTAAGAAAATATAGGGCCAATTGCATACATGCTAGCATTTTATGCATTCATGAGAGTGCATAATGTATTTCATGTGTCATTATTAAATAAATGTGTGCATAACCCTAACCACATAATTGATTGGACTGTGATCTAGGTGGAACACAAAGGGGATTTCTGGGTGGAACCAGTATGCATCCTGGACTGAAAAGTCAAAGTGATTAGGAAAAAATCCATAGGGATGGTAAAGGTTCAAAGGAATTGGTACGGTCCTAAAGATGCTACATGGGAGCATGAATAAAACATGCAGGAAGAATACCCACAATTTTTTTACAAATTTGAATAAAAAAAAAACATAAGAATGTGTTTTGACAGGCACTACAACCCTCCATTTTCTCGTTTGATCTTGATTACCTCCCTAGAAAATGGAGCCTCTCATTTTTTGAAGCCTAAGATAAATCCTCATGAGTCTCCCTCTCCACCTCAAGACACTTAGAAATCTCATGGTTTTACTTGAAAAAATCATCAAGACTTGGTGTTGAAATCCGAGTTTGAAATCAGCAAAATGTCTTCAAACTTCTTTGAACAATTCAGAGGAGTTACTTATAACTTATTTGAATAGTTTGGAGGAGTCACTTCTAAATTCTCTGAATAGTTTGGAGGAGTTTGTTTCTTCTGCTCTGATATGCAACGATATTGCACAAGTTAGAGGAAACTCCTCCGATGTGTTCGGAGGATTTAACTTTAATTCCTTTGAACACATTAGAGGAGTTACTCTGATCACTTCCAATGTTATCGGAGAACTTCTTCCCCAACCCTCTGATCACACCAAGCCCTACCTATCGCGTTTAATGCCAAAAATAGCCTTTTGGCTATATAAATGGAATGATTTCATGTTATTGTTATCCAATCATGAGTAACTGAGAAAAAATACCCTAGGTCAAAATGCGCCAAGCTACCTTGTTCAAGCTTGCCACCTATCCCCACTCACCACGTGGCATCATATTCCATGTAAGGATATATTTCCGTTTTTTGTTTAATGTTAGGATTAGGTCTCCTTTTGATTTCTTAACTTTTTCTTTGGTTCCTATTTCATTACCCCAATTGGATAGTTTTTCTTTTCCCCCCATGCTGCCACACCCTTTGGATGTTTCCTTAACTAGTGCAAGACAATGTGATGCATACCCTTCTCCCATTTTATATATTATTATTCTCCCTAAAACAATGTTCATTCGGCCCTAATTTCACCGCGGCAACGCCACTTTCTTTCATTACAACCAATATTTTCAAGCTCCTGCACACATAAACTTAGATCAAAAATGTTCCAAGGGACTCTTCCGACCTCTAAACCTTCCCTCGGTCTCTTCCCAAACCCTCATTCTTTGTGGAACAATTCTTACTAACTTCTCCAAACATATCGGAGGAGTTATTACTAACTCCTCCGATGCGTTTGAAGGAAATATGAACTTTTTCCTTGTGCAGCTCAGAGCACTTGTTGATAACTCTTTCGATCATATTGGAGGAGTTACTCTCAACTCCTCCGATATGATCATAAGAGTTGTATCCAACATTGTCGATTTCCGCACACCTTCGAGACTTATGATGAACCTTTCCAATAACCTATCACAAAAGTTAGGACTAAGTTCTCCGACCCCATCGAAGGAGTTCTTACTAACTCCTTCAATGTGATCAGAGGAGATGTCCTTAACTTTTTCGATCGCCACTCTTTCAACCTTTTTCCACTTTACCATAGAACTTAATAATAAATTCTTTGATCTGTATCGAAGAATTTAATCGCCCAACCTTCGATTTCTACTTTCAAGCCTAAGATCTAGCCTTTTTCCTCCAAATGTTTAAGGTGCTTAAGAGTTGTCTACTTTCAATATTTTTAGTTGCATTTTAACTGGTACATTAGATCTTGTTATTTTTCCTAAAATTATCTTGTTGGAAGGTATAAACATGTCACCAAGGAAGAGGATGACAGGCAAAGTATCCATAGCTAAGCCCTCTAGAAACTCCCAACAACCAGAAGAGGTTGAAATAGTCGAGGCTATAAATGACGATACAACTGGACTTCTAGAAAAGGATGGAGAAACTTTGAAATGGGGGGAAGTGTACTACATGTTTAAGAAGTTAAATTTCTTTATAGAAGAAGAAGATCCAGATAAACTCCAAGCATTTAAGAATATCAGAAAATTAGGTATCTTCAGGGTGGAAACACACCCAACGGTATTCCCCTGCGTAGATTCCATTTTATGGATTTTGAAGAACATCGATATAAATAGTCGATATGTCTGCAATGCACGAAAGGAACCTATTACTTCATTTTGACCAGAATTTATATCTAAATGCTATCACATTGAAGAAGGTAATAAAAGAATGGATAAAAAGATCCTAAGTGAATTTGAATACACGTTGAAAGACTTGTTTCCCAAATGGTATAAGGTCGACAAGAAATTTAAATACAGGCCTAAGATTCGGTACCCTATGACTAACTTAAGAAGTCCCTATCATTATTTGGTAGCCATGATGTGCATGTTATATGGGGAGCCAAACAAAACTCAATTCTCCCTATCATACATGCCCTTGATTTATTTATGTGCAGATGTAGGTGTTTCATTCAATTGGGCAAATATATTGTCTAAAAATCTCACTGCTTCCATCTCTATAGTAACGCAAGAAAAACCAAAAACATTTCCCAGTTTCCATATGTCCTCGTACCTCCTGGACATAATGTGCACAACCCACATGTATCCAAAGATAGGGTGGAGTTGGTTATCATCCGACACCTCAATCCACATCTATTGCAAAGTTCTATGGGAGCAAAAATACTTTACAAAATACCAAAGAATTTGCGTGCACTTCCTTGATCATTTATATGGATTCATCTTTTGTACCACTCCCCCTTGTATGACAGAAAAATCCATAGAAGTCATAAGAAGAATAGGGGATTGGTATCTAATGGAGCATGGCACTTATATAAGGGATATTGTGCAATGAATCCACCTCACCTACTTCCATGATTTGTACATGGAAAGATCATCCTTCAGGAAGTAATGTACTAGAATATTATACATGGGGTTGGAGGAATGTTTTACAGATTTAAAAAAAAAAATATGGCCCCCACTTCCTTTATACGTCGGCAACTATTTCTTTGAGAATACCAAACAAGCCCAAGAAGAGGTGGACATATTACTTACCTATCACTTTGGAGAAGAGATATTTAGAAGACATGATCCTAGAAATAGCGTAAGGGAATACTTCAATAGTGTCAGACTCCCTTATGAGTATACTACTAATTTATGGGAAGAAGAGCAGGTGAATCAAAATGTCAGAACATACAAGGAAGTCATTTCCAATAGGTGTGTTCAGCGAAATAGAAGGACCGTTGATGAAGAAGCAGCAAGAGAGGAAGCCAGAAAAGAAGCGGAACAAGAGGAAGTTGAGATATCTTCTCCCATCTCTATCTCAACTCATTCAGGATATACCTAGGGGAGGAAGAAACACCAGTAGATAAAAAGAGAAGGGATAAAGAAAAGGTGTTGAAAAAGAAGAATTATGCCAAGAAGAAGAAAAAAATGAAGGCCGACAAAGAAAAAGAAAAATTTGAAGCCGAAGCAAATGTTGTAGCAGAAAGAGAAAAGGAGTTGTCAAAAATAGCAAGAGTAGCAACCGAATTAGTAGAGAAATCAAAAAAGGAAGCATCCGACAAAGCTGTTGAGGAGGAAAGGAAAAAGAAAAAATGCAGAAAGCATAGGGGATGACACACACCCCATGGATGTATATATCCCAAGAACATCTACCGCATGCACATAGGTAGATAAAATAAATAATGTTTTAGGCCTTGGACTTTGGGAGCCATTCCAACCAGCTGAAGTGCTAGATCTTAGAAGCTTCACACATGACAGTAAAACTGGTAGGATTGTGCAAGAACGAGTTAAGAAGATGTCGGTGACGGAAGGGGATCCTATATCATTTTTCACTCAGGTACCATTCACGAGAGATGTTAGAACGGATCATGTGGCGACAACTAGATTTGATTCTTCATTCATAGATGCCAATATAGATAACATACAGAGGTTATGCAAACAAAATGAAGAGAAGGATTTAAGGATCAGGGAACTCGAGGAAAAGATTCAACAGATAAAGGTTGATGAGAGAAGCCTCCAAAGCTTCAAAGCCAGTGTCGAGAAGGTTATAAATGACTTGGAAGGTGTCATTATTGACATGTACAATCATCTACACCTTTTCCAAGATGCATCTGCCATAGTCATCGACCAAAACAACTAGATAAAAATGGAGTTGGTGCATTACAACACTATCTGTGAAGGTATAGATGACATAGATAGGTGGATAGAGGAAAATCCTGATGCACCTCCTGAGTTATATAGGTCATCAAGAATAAGGGAGAAATATTGATTTGTATGCATTGGATCATTGCCAACATATAGGACAAAGAGTTGATAGAGAAGTAACCAAATATATGGAAATATGTTCAAGAATTCACAAGGCTGATTAGGAACTGACCCGAAATGGTCTCCTCCCAAAGTTAGATGAGACTGGAAAGAACCTAGCAGTGGAAGAAATGGTAAATGAAGTTCAGGACAAGACAAATCAAAGGAAACAAATAGTTGAAGCAACTACCTTCGTCTCCACTAACCTTATTGATCAACATTTGTTGCAACCAGTAAAACTTCATACGATGGTGCAAGATTTCATGACAAAGTTAGAGAAGGATATGAGAACCCTCGATGAAAATATTTCTCTGAACAATGAAACATTAGAGAAACTGACATACAGGAGGATCAAATCACTCTATGACCAGTTGAAAGTTTGGACGACCTACCTCAGAAGAAAAAGTTCATAGGAAATGGACATGACACCTACCCTTTATTTCGTCATTTTCCCAACTACTCTAAATTTCCTCCCTCTCTGCACACTTTTCATTAGGTATGGGAAGATGAATTGTTTTTTAACTGCCTCTTCAATAAGAAGATGAAAGGACACATGGGAGTTACTAATTTTTGTATAAAATATGATAGAAGCTCATTTGAAAATGAATTTTTGGATTTTCAAGCATTGTATAGACCCAAGAATTTTTTCGAGAACATATACTTTGTTAACTAATATTGAGAATCCCTCAGAGCCAACATATTATAGAAGCAATTTTGTGTAGAAACGGATTATAGATTTGAACTACTTCAAGTGAAGATAACTATTGTTTCTATGGACTGTAATAATGCATGTTTGTTGTAGACTGATTCTCATATAACCTTTGTCATTCTGCAGTTATTGATGTTTCTTTGAATATTTCAATGCCTTGAGATTTGTGGGTTATTATTGTATATGTTGTTGTTATCTAGATTAATTCGATTATATACATTTGTATGCACTTGTCTCCAAACTTGCTCTTTTGTTGCAGCTAACTGTATAAAAGTTGTGTAAGATTTTGGTTGCATTTATAACTCACTGGTTATTCTAGTGTGCTCCTAGCTAGGATAGGTTAGCATAGATTAGTAATAGATTAGTTTTCTTTACATACATAGTCTTCATACACATCTTTGCATTGCATTCTTACCATCCATCCGCCCCTCATCGGTACACCGGACTATAACCGGTAAGAAAACCAAAAGACAACAACAAATAGTAGTTGGGCCAAATTTCGAATGGGAATCCTAATTCAAATGGTATATAGTCTAGTTGGGACTGTATACCAGGGAGTACCCCTTGTTGATGTTGAGTGAATTCATACTCGTCAATAGAATGTAAGACTCCATTTTGAGCAACTAAAAGTTCTGGAACCACCTCTCAGAGTCCTAGCCAACCTACGTTGGGGGCACTGACAAATGAACAATACAACCCGATGTAATGGGAACATTGAAGGGGATACATTTCTTGGGTCAGCGGGTTGAGAGGAACATGAGAATATGGTTGGAATTGTTGTTGGAGTTGTAAAATTGCAGTTTTTTTTCTTAGTATTATGATGTAAATTTGTGCATGTATATCAGCATAATGTGCACCGAGGACAACACACAATTGTAGGGGAGAGGGAATGTAACATCTTCACTATAATCCCCATTTTAATTAATGCTTAATGTAGATATAATGTGTGGCCACGACCAAGCGATGTATATGCAAATTACATTTTTGAATTTTAATAATAAAATGTGATGCCAATTGTTGGGGGACATGGATAGAGATGGGGCCTGATTAATCCACAAGAGAGGGGAGGGTCTAAGAGAATGTCTAAGAGGGTTCCAGGGAGGAACTATCCAAGTCTATTAATTCAACCCACTTCCTAAAATTACTATTGGTATATGAAGACATGTAAGAGAGTGGGTGTGAGAAGTCACATTCCATAGTTATTGGGAGCATCGGGGCTGAGTACAATCATTTGGGGGAAGAGTGTAAGTCAAGAAACTAAACCAATGAGAGAAAATTATGTATGGGCATTTACAATAGTTTTTAGACAATCAATGTTTTTGCATGAAAAAACAAGCAGAGAGAAAAAAACAAGAGCTTGGAGTTGGAGCAACCATGGAGGGAGAATTCGGGAGTGTATTTGGAGTATAACATTGAAGAGGTAGGTTCTTAGGCTTGAAGAGTGAACTCCTGTGTGATTTTCACTATAACAACAAGTGATTGCAATCATTTTCCTGGTAGTTTTTATAGCAGTGAGATCCTTTGAGTTTTCCAATCATGAGATTCTTGGTTACCTATGCCAGAGAGACCCTCATAAACGAATGGGATGCCTAATGGACTGAGAGCAGTGAAGGGGTACATTCCTTGGGTTGGGAAGGTTGAGAGGAAGAGAGCTGGTGGAAAATTGGGATAGTTGTAGGAGAATACTAGTGGGTTGTGGGTTTTTATGAGCTGTGAGTGGGCAGTGAGAGACCACCCTCTTTTGTGGATTGATAGCCCCAGCTCGGAGGTGATGATTGAAATATGGAACAAATTTTTTATGGTTGGTTGGAACTTTCATCCGAAGAAACTAGTTGCACAACCATTTTTAAAAGATAAGTATTTTATCTTGTTTTTGTGTTGCATTATGAGTTTAATTGTTGTGTATTAACTCTATGTTTGAGAATGATTTATATGTTGTTGTGTTGAATTATTTAAATTGCATTCATTTCATTTTTATCATGTTGTATATGCATTTAATTATGATATAAGACAATAGTTAAGTTCTTGTGTAATTGGTAGTTGGTAAAATACATAAATTTAGTCGGCAGGAAAAAATTATGTTTTATGTGTTTTATGAATAATAATGATCCCCAGTTCAATTGGGCGTTGTTACAATGAATATGATGAATCAAGGGTTTGAATAAGCTTCCAGATGAAGGATAAACACATATATGGTTGTAGGTGATGATTTATATGATAAATGCACTTGTCATAATGAAAATTTTATGTGTGCAAGCTTGAGGAACACTCAATAGGATTACACAATCCCCCAAGGCCACTAGAGAATTTATTGATGTAAATTTCCCATCGAATAGTTATTCGAATAGTTGTGATTGATGTCTAGATTGATTGAATGCATCACCCATGCCATTGAAGCCTTGATTGAATCATTCTTGTGGCTGCAATGATCTTTGATCAATTGATAGGATTCATTTTTTAATTAACAACATTTTTAATTAATAGTGAATTGGAATAAGCATTCTATGTTTTGATTGAATGTAGATTGATTTCTGAAATTGAGAGATTACCTTTGATTTGATGGTATGGATTTATTGCAACCCCATCCCTGTCATTTCATAAATAAAAAGGTCCATTACTAATTTGCTTTGAAATTTCTAGTTTTGGATTTATTATGGGTAAAATGTTAAATTATGAGCTTGATTTCTTATGCGGATTAATTATTTTATTTTCTTCAACACTTTGATTCCATCTTAATACACTTCAACAATACCAAATCATAACCGAATAGCAATAACTATGTAGATAAGTAAGCATTCACATCAACAACACATATACCCCGGGGAAACCCAGTATAGGGAGAAAACCCCCAACAAATAATATTTCTTTATTGCATTAATAATGTATGATCACTTACAAATATCCACCATGGATTTTCTTCTCTTAAAGAGATTGCCAAAATGACCCCGACCTGACAAATAGCTAAGAGACCTTGTTGAAATACACCTTTGATATGCTGCCTCTATTGTTGATATACATCACTGATATGTTGTTGATATATGCCTCTGATATGCAACCTCTATTGTTGATATACAACACCGATATGCTTCTTTGGTATGCTGCCTCTTTATCATTGATATGGTCCTCTATTGCTTCTCCCTTAACCTGCATATCAAAAACTGTGTTGAAGAGAGGGATCGACCTTTGCTTATATAGGCTGAAGAGGAGAAGAGGAGAGGATCGAAATAGTAACATGTATGCATGCTTTAATCATAACTCAGATTCATACTTTAGTTCGAACTAGACTTGAGACTGGTATACTCTAGTTCGAAAATAGAACTAGACTTGAGACTTCAGTTACAACTTAGCATTACACTTTAGTTAGAAAATAGAACTAGACTTGAGACTGGTATACTTTAGTTCGAAAATAGAACTAGACTTGAGACTTCAGTTACAACTCAACATTATACTTTAGCTCTAAAATAGAACTAGACTTAAGACTTTAGTTACAACTCAACATTACACTTTAGTTCTAAAATAGAACTAGACTTAAGACTTCAGTTACAACTCAGCATTACACTTTAGTTCTAAAATAGAACTAGACTTAAGACTTTAGTTACAACTCAGCATTACACTTTAGTTCTAAAATAGAACTTAGACTTAAGACTTCAGTTACAACTCAACATTACAAGGAAATTCGAAATTCTCTTCATGGTGGATAATGTTACATGTGCCAATGCACTAGATCAATACATTTATATCATTTTCAATATTAGGAATATTGTTTATTTCTAGCTCATAGGAATTTTATATTCAACCTAAGTTTTGCTAGATTCCTTGACTTTTTCTCATGGCTCACAAGGCTTGACTAGGCTCATAGAGGTTGTACGTTCCCCCTGACTTTTGCACTAGTATGTCTATGCTCACAGAGGTTGTACGTTCCCCCTGACTTTTGCACTAGACTATCTATGCTCACAGAGGTTGTATGTTCCCTCTAAATTTTGCATTAGACTTACATAAAATCTCGTCCATCCTGACTTTTGGTTTGACTCGCATAGGTTGTACATCCCCCATAGCTTTTTTCAATACCTCACAAGACTGGTTGATTCTCCAAATCTCCTTGGCTAGCCTCAGGGTGTCCCATATGGCCTCTCATTGAAGAATGACTATCGATGCTACCAAATTTAACACTCCCTCTCAACGAGGGTGTCATTCTCAACCACACCAAGCTTGCCTCTTAGCTACACAATCTGTCTCGAGGTCGGAGGCTTGGTCAAGATATCAACTATCTACTCGCTCATGGCTATGTACTGTAACTTTACAGATTTTCTCTGGACCAAGTCTTGGATGTAGTGGTACCTCATGTCAATATGTTTTGACATGTTGTGAAATATCAGGTTCTCTGTCAATTTTATGCAACTTTGATTATCACAGTGAACCACTGTCATCTCGATATTGTCACAAAACAACCCAGAAACCATTTTTCTGAGCCATACTACTTCCTTGCTAGAATCACTTGCTGCAATGTACTCAGCCTCTGTTGTACTCTGTGCAATGGATCCATGCTTCCGGCTTGGCCAAGAGATCATAGTGGATCCTAAACTAAAGTAGTATCCAGAAGTACTCTTCTAATCCACTGGGCTTCCTTCCAAGTCAGTATCTACATACCCATGCATAAATAAACCACCATTGGATGTATATCTCAGACCATAAGTAATGGTCCCTTTGAGATATCTCAAGATATGCTTTGTTGCCACCCAGTGTCTTTGTCTTGGTTTAGTCATGAACTAACTCATTGCAATCACTGCATAGCAAATATCTGGCCTAGTGTGGATTATGTACATCAATGATCCAATCAGTTGCCTATACATGGTGGGATCCACCAAATCTAAACCTGTATCAGAATCATGCAGCTTCCTTAGGTTGGTAATCATCGGAGTAGACATGGATTTGAAATCCATCATACTAAACCTCTTTAGTACATCCACTGTGTATTTTCCTTGTGCCAGAAATATCTCACCCTGTCTTTGCCATACTTCCAATCCTAGGAAGTAATGCATC
>SNQJ01S0075043.1:0-11407 GCA_010110895.2 Picea sitchensis
CCATGTGGTGGGATCAACTTAAGCAAGCCAATAACCTCGATGAGAAAAGGATCTCATGGAGGCAGTTCAAAGGATATTTCCAAGAGAAATATTTGTCCGAGCATTACAATGAGAGAAAGATCAATGAGTTGGTTAAAGATTGTCAAATAGACATGAATGGACTCAACATGAAGCTAGATGTAAACATCATACCATTGGGTTCATATGATTTTATAATTGGCATGGATTGGTTGGAAAAACATCATGTTGTCCTAGACAGTTACAACAAGACAATCGCATGTCTTGAAGAGGAAGGGCATTAAGGAAAGATTCAAGGCATTCCAAGAGTTGTAGTTGTTAGAGAGATTTCAGCTATGCAATTGAAGAAGACCTTTAGGAACGGATGTCAAATGTTTGCATCCCATATAGAGGAGGCATCCAAAGACAAAGTGGCAAGCATTGAAGACCATCCGATCTTGAGGGATTTTGAAGATGTTTTTAGAGAAATTCTAGGATTTCCACCAAAGAGAGACATTGATTTCTCTATTGATTTGGATCCAGGAGCTTCTTCGGTGTCTAAGACACCTTACAGAATGGGCACACCAAAACTAAAAGAGTTGCATATGCATCTTGAAGAACTTTTGAAGAAGGGGTATATACACCCAAGTGTGTCACCTTGGGGAGCCCCAATTCTTTTTGTGAAGAAGAAGGATGGAACCTTAGGGCTGTGTATTGATTCCATTCATCTTAATAAGGTTACCATAAAGAATAAGTATCATTTTCCTAGAATTGATGATTTGTTTGATCAGTTGAAAGGTGCAAGAATATTTTCAAAGATTGACTTGAGATTAGGCTATCATCACGTAATGATAAAGGAAGAAGACATTAGCAAGACAATGTTTAGAACAATATGTGGGCATTATGAATTCACGGTAATTCCATCTGGACTATCAAATACCCCAGCAATTTGTATGTGCCTAGTGAATGGAGTGTTCAGGGAGTACTTGGACAAGTTTTTAATTGTGTTCCTAGATGATATCCTCGTCTACTCTAAATCAGAAGAGGAACATGAGCAACATTTAAGGATGGTGTTGCAAGTTTTAAGAGAGCATAGATTATACGCTAAGCTAAGTAACTGCATATTTTATCAAAAGAATATTCACTACTTGGGGGATATAATTTCAGTAACAAGAATAGAAGTTGATCCTAAGAAGATAGAGGCCATTATAGGATGGCCAACACCAAAGAATGTGAAAGAGATTCATAAAAGGTTTTTCAAAGATTGCAAGTCCAGACACTTCTTTGCAAAAGAAGGGTGCAAAATTTGAATGGACTTCCAAGTGTGAAGAGATTTTTCAACAATTGAAGGGAATATTGACAAGTGCACAGATATTGAATATTGCAAATCCAAATGAATATTTTTTTGTGTGCATCGATGCATGCAAGGAAGGACTTGGTGGAGTCCTTAGTCAAAAGGATCAAGTGGTATGCTATGAGTCTAGAAAAATAAAAGAGCAGGAGAGGAATTATGCTACACATGACCTGGAGTTAGCAGTGATTTTACATGCATTGAGAATGTGAAGGCATTACATTATGGGTAATAAATTTGAGCTAAGAACAAAGCATTGTGGTTTGAAGCATTTGTTTGGACAACCAACACTAAATGTTAGGAAAACTAGATGGCTAGAATTTATGAGTGAATATGACTTCGAAATTAAGCATATAAAGAGAAAGGAAAATCAAGTGGTTGATGCAATCAACAGGAGAGATCATGAAGTGCATATTTTAGCCATTAGCATGTATAGGACAGATCTGAAAGACAAAATTATTGCAGCAGAAAATTCATATCAACACTAGGTGAAAATAAAAGAAGCATTACAGGAAGCTAATTTTCAAAAAAAATAATAATTATTATGAGTTGAAAGAAGATGGAATTCTCATGTACAAAAGTAAGGTGTATGTCTCGAATCCCAGTGAGCTGAAAATCGCATTTTTGAAGGAAATGCATAATGTGCCATATGTCGAGCACCTAGGATATCAGAAAACAATTGCAGCAATAAGAAGCCAATATTTTTGGCCGGGAATGAAGAAGGAAATGGCTAATTACATAGCCATATGTTTAGAATGCCAAAAAGTGAAGATAGAACATAGACACCCAGCAGGTTTTCTACCGCCATTGCCCATTCTAGAACAAAAGTGGGAAGTTGTCACAGTTGATTTTATTACTAAGTACCCAAGACATTGAAGCAACATGATTCCATCATGGTGGTGGTGCATAAATTGACTAAAGCAACACATTTATTCCAATAAAGACTACACACAAGGCATCGAATATTATAGAAATTTATATGAAGGAAGTTGCTAGGTTACATGGAGTGCCTAAATCAATAGTTTCATATAGAGATCCAAAGTTTACTTCCAATTTTTGGATCGGTCAGTTCAAGGTCTTTGGAATAAATTTAAATCTTAGTACAACATATCATCCAAAGTCATATGGGAAAATAGAAAGGACTAACAGGATGATTGAGGACATGCTTAGAATGTATGTGATGGATCAGCCATCAAAGTGGGAAGATTATATTCATTTAGTTGAATTTGCCTACAACAATGGGTATCAAGCCTCATTGAAAATGAGTCTGTTTGAAGCATTGTATGGCAGAAAATGTAACACACCAGTGAGTTGGGATAATTCAAAAGATAGAGTAGTTGTTGGGCGAAAATTATTAAAATAAATGGAAGAGCAGATGGCAAAGATAAAGTAGAATTTCAAAGTTGTCGAGGATAGGCAGAAAATTTATGCAGACAAGAACAGAGTTTTCAGAGATTTTTAAGTGGGAGAACGTGTTTTTTTGAAAGTGAAGGCAAAGAGAAGTTCACTAAGATTAGGAAGTTGCCCGAAGTTGGAAACAAGATATTGTGGGCCTTTTGAAATATTAGAAAAGATAGCGCCAGCTGCATACATGTTAGCTTTAACTGCATCCATGAGAGTGCATAATGTATTTCATGTGTCATTTTTAAAGAAATATGGGTCTCATCTTAACCACATAGTTGATTGGAAAGTGATCCAGGTGGACCACAAAGGGGATTTCCAAGTGGAACTAGTACGCATCCTGGGCCAGAAAGTCAAAGTGCTCAAGAACAAATCCATAGGGATGGTAAAGGTTCAATGGACTTGTTACGGTCCTGAAGATGCTACATGGGAGCATGAAGAAAACATGCGGGCATAATACCTGCAAATTTTTTACAGTTTTGAAGGAAACATAATGCAAGACTCGATTCTGAGCAGCTAAAATTCTGGAACCACATCTTTGAGTCCTAGTCAACTGCGTTGGGGACCTTGATAAAAGAATGGTTCATTCCTTGGGTTATCCTTGATAAACGGATGGTACGTCCCTGGGGTTATCCCTGGTAAATGGATGTTACATCCCTTGGGTTATCTCTAATAAACGAATGGTGCATTCCTTGGGTCGACGATTTGAAAGGAACATGAGATTATGGTCGAAGTTGATGCTGGAGTTATCAAATTGCAGAATTTAATTTCTAATTATTGTGATGTGAATTTGCATATGTGTGTGTGTGTGTGTGTGTGTGTGTGTGTGTGTGTGTGTGTCGGCATAGAGTGGACCGAGGATGACGCACAATTATAGGCGGAGGGGGAATGTAACATCCCCACTATAATCCCTAGTTTAATTAATGCTTATGTAGATATAATGTGTGGCTATGGCCAAAGCAATGTAATATGTGAATTGTATTTCCCTGTTTTATTAATAAAATGTGATGTCGGCTACTAAGGGGACATGGACAAGAGATGGGGGATGAATTAATCCACAAGAGGAGGGAATGTTTAAGATAATGGCCAAGAGGGGTCCAAGGGGGGAAATACCCATGTATATTAATTTAACCCATTTTACTAAATTTTCTAATGAACCTTCCCATTTCTGATTGAGTGTTCCCTAAGCCAATCATTGAATACATGTAAGAGGGTGGGTGAGGGTGGTCACATCGCAAAGTTATTGGGCACATGGGGGTTGAGTACAATCATCTTGGGGAAGAGTGTGAGTCAAGAAAGGCAATCCAAAGAGAGGAAATTTGTATGGGTTGGGACAACAGTTTAAGAACAGTCAAGTTTTGTGCATGAGAGGCAAGTAAAGAGCAAGAAACAGAGCTTGAAGTTGATGCAACCATGGAGGGCGAATTCTAGAGAATGTTGGAGCGTAATTGGAGAAAATTGGAGCTAGAAAACTGAAGAGCCAAGTTTTCAATCTTGAAGAGTGAACTCCTATGTGAGTTGCACTAAAACATAAAGTGTTTGTTGTTGGTTTGATGATAGTTTTCCTAGCAACAATTTCCCTTGAGTTCCAAGCTGAGAGATTCATAGTTTCTTGTGCCAAAGAGACCCTGATAAAATAATGGAACATTCCTTGGGTTAATCCTAATAAACGGATGGTACATTCCTTGCGTTATCCCTGAAAAACGAATGGTGCATTCCTTGGGTTGGACAGATCAAGAGGAAGAGAGTTGGTGGAAAAATTGGGATAGTTGTAGGAGAATATTAGTTGGGTTGAGAGTTTTATGAGTTGTGAGTGGATTTTCAGAGACCACCCTCTTTTGTGGATTTATAGCCTCAGCTCGAGGGTGAATGGTTGTTGATATTTGGAACAGTCATTCTATGGTTGGGTAGAACGTCCATCCCAAGCAATTGGTTGCACAATTGTTGTGAAAAGATAAGTGTTTTATCTTGTTGTTGTGTTAAATTATGTGTTTAATTGTTGTGCATGAACTCTGTGTATTTGTAAGTAATTTATATGTTGATGTAATGAGTTGTTTAGCTTCATTTTATGTTGATTATTAGCATGTTGTAGATGCTTCTAATTTGTGTCTATAGAGAGTAGCTAAATCTATTTTAATATGTAGTTGAAAGCTACAGGAAATGAGTTAACTATAAATGAATTAATTTAGTTAGCATAATTTAGTTTTTATGTTTATTCAGCACTGTAATGTCCCTTGGTTGGATTGGGGGACGTTGCAAATACCCCTCAGATGATGTATAATGTAGTCGATGATCTCAGTAAATTAAGAATCACTCTATTGTTCATAGAAATGGTAAAAATCTTGTAGCAGAGAGAAAACATTCTCAAACTTTTAGATGAGTCGGGTGGAAGAATTGAAGTTGCTATTGCAAATCCAAAGCAAAATCAGACTATATACGTCGTTAAGTTAAGAGGAAAATTTCCACCCTTTTATATCTCAATTGAAAACCGTGATGTTGTACTCCATAATTGTTTGATAGATTCTGGAGCAATGAATAATATCATGCCTCCGGCAGTGATGGAAGCACTCGGTGTGAGTTGTACCAAATATTATGAAATAGGCGAAAGGATTTATGCAATTGATTCTAGAAAAGTACCAGCCTATGGAGAAATCAAGGACTTCTATGCTTGGATTATCGTCGCCCCCCATATTATCACTGTCTTCGCTATCATAGTGGTCGATCTTCCCCTAGCATATGGAGTAGTCCTTGGAAGAGATTGGTCTTCAATGATAGGTGGTTACATAATGAATGGCGGTAGTTGCATGATGTTGCCAAACAAAGATGGGATGATGTTAAAAGTTCCTTATGAGCCTAGAAAACCATTTTCATTCAAAAAGAAAGACAATGAAATGATGGAGGATTATATAGATGTGGGTATTGGAAATTATGTTATACTTGATTTGGATCAATATGAAAGTTTAAAACAAGAAGATGATTATTTCACTAGATATTGGATAATGTCATTTGATGGCACATGTTCAACCTTAGGGAGCGGGGTTGGAATTGTACTTAAAAGTCCTCATAAAGCTCTATATCCACATGCCATCATATTAGAATTTCCATGTACCAACAATGAAGCAGAGTATGAAGCATGTATTCAAGGGATGATCCTAGCATTGGAGATGAACATTTAACACTTGATTATAACTGGCGACTCTAAATTGATTATAAATAAATTCATTCGAAGATATAAAATCAAGAAGGAAAAACTTGATTTATATGTCAAAAGAGTAAATGAATTAATGGAATATTTGTGTTCATTTAATATATCTTTTGTCCCCAAAGAGAAGAATCAAAAGGCGGATTCATTGGCCCTTGTTGCTTCATTATCTAATCCAGATGATGTCCAAAGTAAAATTTCATTTCAAGTCAAAATAATTTTCAGACCCTCGGTGCCTGATAATTAGGAATACCTTCAGGTATTTGAAAATGATGAAGAATTGAATGATTTTGTGGTCGATGAGAATGATAATAATGTTGCCTCTATTTCAAAAGGTTGTGTAAAATCAGAGTCTCTTTTCACAACAGATGATCAAGCAAAGAATCTCAAAGAAGAAGTATCAACTCGAAAGGTGCAAGAAACAAAGAAAATAAATATTAGAACTAAAGATTCCTCAAAATATGTAAATCTTGGAATTGATTGCACGACAGAAGAAAATGATTAGTATATTGCCTTATTCAAATAATATATTGATGTATTTGCATGGAGTTATGATGATTTGAAAGCATATGACAAATCCATATTCCAGCATATTATACCATTAAGAGAAGGGACAAAGCCTTTCAAACAGAAAATTAGAATGATGAATCCCAAGTTGAAGCCATTGATAAAAGCAGAGTTGGAGAAATTAAAAAATGTTGGAATTATATATCCCATTAGACATTCAGATTGGCTCTAAAATCTAGTAGTGGTGAGGAAAAATACTAGAGAAATTTGATTATGTGTTGATTTTAGAGATTTAAATAAAGCAAGCATAAAAGATAATTATCACAGACTCACAACATATCACTTTTCTCTCTTGACCTCTTCCCAACACTTAGTCTATTTTTCATTTCATGGATTCATATTTTCATCTCTTTGTATCTCTCGTCCTCACAATTATGTCTGATAAGCATCCATACTTATCCATTCTTTATATCACTGCGGTTTCGCGGACTCGCATTCTCATTTGAAATTTCCCACTCTGCCACCCCACCATCACATGTCATGACTCTTCACAATTCTTGAGTCAAATTAAATGTTAACTCTACGAAATAAACTGCTAAATTAAATTATAAAAAGCTTTTTATTAATGATGTTTATATTGAGGAAAATCTCTCATTTATTTCAGGCTATTGTTATCAATCAAAGACCTAAAGCAAAAGATTATTTTATTGTTTTGATCGGCGTTACGGAGAAGTTTGTCAACCTGTTGAAGATGGATGAAAGAAGACAACATTTCTGCAGGGATACCTTAAATCTACTGGCCAAAGAGGATCCCAATTATCACTGGTCTAGGGAATATTGGTGTTATTCAATGTTTCCAAACAGAAATAGTAACACATTCTGGACATCAGGAATAACTCTCACTGGTTGTGTCCCTGAGGTTTTTGAATGCAAAGATATATTCACCTAGTGCATTGAAAAATTCGTTCAGAATAGAAGAACCATTCCTCTAAAAAGAGGCTCTCCTATTTCATTGGTTCCTTCAGTCTTCAAGAAAACGTTAAATTTACCATAGCCGAACCTAACATACAAAGGAGAAGATGCCAGAAATTTTCTTAGAGGGAAAAATAATGGAATCGAGATCTTGCAAGAATATCTACAAGACCATGATGCGATGTCGAAATACCTATCTAGAAACCAGGTTAGTTCTTTAAAGGACCCCTATCAAGAAATTTATTGGTTGTTTACTAGAATTACGGGTCAGGATTCTACAACAACTATTACTCGGCTGACTCTGTATATTTTATATTTTATAGTTCATGAAGATGTTGTTTTTTATTGGGAAACGATCATATCGAATGAAACTTTTGGACAGTTGATGAATTTCAAAAGCGAGAAAAATTTTTATATGACATTGTATTTGGTATTTGGTATTTGATATCATGCATTGTCATGTTTTTAAAGGTCGGAATGTTGTAAAAAGGGTAAATCCAAATATGGACCCTGTCACTATATGCTATCAAGCTCTCTAGAGGCAAAAAGTTGTATATTGTTTTTATGAAGTTTATAATGATTTTGTATCTGAATTTACGAAATTACTCTTTGGGGAAGATACTTACAGGATTTCAATGGAAGCATCAAGATTTTTGGATAAAAAGGGAATTTTGGAAAAAAAATGGACAACTACAACATCAATAGGATTTTATGTTCTCATGAAAAGCCTTTATACATCCCCTATTATGTGCCTAGAAAATTATTTATCATCGAAGTGGTGAGGCCATATAAGTTTTGGTTTCATGCTTTCTATGAGAAAAGGAAAAAAAAGTTCATTCCCTGCCTTGGAAAGTGGGTGAAATTCTCTTAAGAGCAATTCCCAAAATTGATGAGTATGCATCTTACTTTAACCAGTTTAATTTGAAGTTTTCAGAAGATATCAAAAGGTTTGACCCTAACAACCTTTTTTATAATCATATGGTAGCAATTGGGCTCAACCCCAAAATGATTAATACGCTTATATTTGGAGAAGAAGAGGGTGACATTCATGACCCCCTTGTGCAGGGTGTTAATAAATATAATAGCAACATAGAAACCATTGTAAATACTTGTTGGCACAAGGGCAGACCCAGGGTTCAACTCTAACAGCGCACCAAAAATCCCTAACTACTGGCCCTTTCAACAACACCTGTGAAGCAGATGCAGTCTCACTCGAAGTAGCAATAGGGGGTTGCAAGACACAGGTGTCTACAACTAGAGGAAATGCAAGTGGATTCAAGGGAACAACACACAGAGACCTAGTTATTCTTTATTTCCCTTAGACCTACTGTGTGAGCTATATCTCAAATCTAACATAATGATGCAATAACCAAATAATAGAAAGCAAAAGAACACAGCATCAATCACACAGAACAACAAGATATATGTCGTTCACCCTCTCCCTAGGGCTACGTCCACAAAACTGTGTTTCTTGATATATTATGTGAAAACATACAGTTCTATCTGCGCTCTTAGCTTGCATATCTCTATCTCTCTTTCTCTCTTCTCTATCTCCCCTCCCTGTGCACCTAGCTGTGGGGTTGATCTTTGCACCCAGCTGAAGACCTTTACAATACAGAATGCTCTCACACACCACACTTCTCTATCTTTCTCAACACCCAATAATATCAACAACAATGATTATCCACAATAATGATGAACAATCACCAACAACGAACAACCCCCCCAGGTCCTCTAGACCTTTTATTTATACATTATAATGACAAACGTCTAGGTGTCAAAAAACCTAGATACCAAAAACCTAGGTCTAAAACCCTAGGTCAACTTGACCCGCGTTTTCAGGGCTTCGCCAGCCTGTCGTTCCTTCTTTCCCGCAAGGTGCTCCAAAGCACTCGTTGATGTCTTCTTCTGCTTGCTGAGTTTTCAATGATCTATCTTCCTTTATGATCTGTCATTCTCGATCTTCTCATTCAAAGGGTAGATTTTCCTTACTTCGCTCCTTCTTTTCTGCTTCTTTAACCACTTCGACCCAATATCAATCAATGTGCCTTCCGCACAGTTCATATTTCGCCTTTCTTCCTTAATCTGCGCTTTCTTCCATAACCAAGGGCCAACAATCCCCCAACACTCACATGTGACTCATCCCGAGGCACTAGAGGTCTGAACCTTTTGTTTCTCTTCGTCTTCAGGCTGCGCGGAGTAGCCTGTGCTCTCTATTATGTTTCTCCCTTCCTTGTGCAAACTGTCTTTTCTATGTCTAGTACCCAGTTTCAACTGCGCTTCGTACCTAGACCCTTCTTCTTATGCTTTTACTAAGAGTTGTGATGCAACTGGTTGTCGTAGTACAATTTCAACTAGCTCCCATTTCCCAAACCTTCCTTCCATTCTCCCTTCAAAGTCTTCAACTACGCAGATCCTCCTTCTGTAACATAGGCAACCTCATATGGCCCAAGCCAATGTGTCCTGCACTTCCCTGGATGCTTCATGAACTTGTTTTCGTATACCAATACTAGATCTCCTTGCTTAAAGACTTTCTTCTTGATGTGTCTATCATGGTAGGCCTTTTCTCATTCCTTTTGTACATGTTGGTGAAATCCTGCAATGAATCTGTCTTCTTCCAGTTCTACCAACTGCATAAGTCTGTCTTGCACAGCGCCTGTGTCATCCATATCTATAAATGTTACAATTCTTAAGCTAGGAACTAAATATTCCATAGGTACCACGGCTTCGAGACCATAAACCAACTTAAAGGGAGTCTCAATTGTCATCTTTTTTCAAGTGGTTCTATAGGCCCATAATATTGTTGGTACTCTCAAATCCCAATCATCCCTATTCACACTACAAATATTCGTCAGCATTGTCTCCAAGATCTTATTGAAAGCTTCGACCATACCGTTGGCTTGCGGATGGTATGGTGTGCTCTTTTGATGGCGGACTTCGAATTCCTGAGTCAAGGCTTCAATAGTATTATTATTAAAATGTGTACCTTGATCACTCATAAGGATCTTCGAGCATCCAAATCTAGTTATGATATCATCAAATATGAATTGCGCAGTTGTAGTTTCACTACAGTCCTTGAATGCTCTTACTTCTTCCCATCTGGTCAAATACTTTGTCGCAATGATGATGTATCTTACTCTTGTGCGCTTCCCTGGTGGGTTGATAGGTCCCATGAAATGAATTGCCCATTTCTCAAATGCCTGTAAATTTAGTTGAGGTGCTAAAGGAATCTCATCTCTTTTGGAGGGTTTCCCATCTCTTTGGCATACATCGCAGGCTATGTAGTATTCCTTAGCATCTTTGTGTAAAGTGGGCCACCAGAGGCTAGCTCTAAGAACCTTATACACTGTTACTTTTCTTGCATAGTGTCCTCCTGCGATGTCGTCATGTGCCTCTGCCAGAATCAGTGGTATTTATGCCTCCATAATGCATCTCCTCGGGATCTCATCAAGTCCCGTCTTGTATAGCTGCCCAACTATGAGTGAAAAATATGCAGCGTGAACTACCAGTTATTTCTTTTGAATGACTGTATATTCACAAGGTGCCATTCGTGTTAACAGGAACTGAACTATCTTGGAAAAGTGATCATCAACCTTTCTGATGGCTAGCAAATGTGCATATGGTAGTGTATTCTCCAAACCGGTAGGTTCCTCTTGTTGGGTATGTGTTATATTCCTTGCACGGGTAGTACTGACTGAGCGTGTGCATCGGGAACGCAGGGGGGTTAGAGGGGGGGCTCTAGGACCCCCCTCAGGGGGTGCAGGGGGGTGTAGGGGGCCGGAGCCCCCCACGTGAGAGTCTGGGGGCAGCACCCCCCAAAAAAAAAAAATTGCCTCGGGAAACGTGTCATGTATTTATTTGGTTTTTTCAGCACATGGTTTTTGCCGATGGTTTTCTATTTTCGGTGAAGGAATTAGGGTTTTGGACTAATCCAGGTCATTGGGTTAGGGTTTTGGATGCCGTTGGCTCCTATATGT
>SNQJ01S0075043.1:12616-49896 GCA_010110895.2 Picea sitchensis
AAAAAGGGTTTTCAGGTATTTGCGTGGCACTGCTAGCTATGGATTGTGCTACGAAGGAAGACCGAGATTGGACAGAGTGGTTGATATACATGGCTTTGTGGATGCAGACTGGGCTGGAGATTTGGATCGTATGAGATCTACAAGTGGGTATGTGTTTGACCTGTTTGGAGGAGCAATAAGTTGGATGAGCAAAAGACAGGCTGTAGTGGCACTTTCAACTACAGAATTTGAATACATGGCAGCCACTCATGCAAGTAAGGAAGCACTATGGTTACAAAGATTGTGTTCAGGTATTGGGTTGGTACAACAAGCTGTAAGGATAGAGTGTGACAGTCAAAGTGCAATTTTTCTGGCGAAGAACCCTGCTTATCATTCAAAGACAAAGCACATTGATGTTCAATATCACTTTGTGAGAGACCTTATTGAAGAAAATAAAGTATCACTGATGAAGGTGGACACTTTGAAGAATTTTGCAGACTCATTAACAAAATATGTGAGCACTGAGAAGTTCTCTTGGTGTAGAGGATCCATGGGCATTGTTTCCCTGGATTTTTTACTATGTAACCCTGTAACCCCCTGTATGCAAAGAAAAGAACAGGTGGGAGAATGTTGGGTATGTGTTATATTTTTCCTCGGGAAACATGACACCTACCTCGAGAAACGTGTCATGTATTTAGGTGGTTTTTGTCGATGGTTTTCTATTTCTGGTTAAGGAATTAGGGTTTTGGACTAATCTAGGTCATTGGGTTAAGGTTTTGGATGTCGTTGGATCCTATATGTATATTGTATTGTAAACAATGTAACACAATGAATGAATATAATATATGATGGTTTTCCCGGTTTGGGTTTCCAGAGGAAAAATATTTGTGTAATGTTTGTATTTGCCATTGTATATTTTTTGTTCTATTCTAAATATCTATTTATAGTAGGCATTGTACAAGGTTTGAATTTAAACCTCTCCATGTTCTAACCTAGACAAGTGGTCAGGGCCCTTATTCATTCTCCCTGGCTTGACCATAATTTCAAAATCATATTCTTGGAATAACAACAGCTATCTGCATATTCATCCCCCCAACACTGGCTTGTTGACTAAGTATTTCAGTGCAGAGTGATCAGTGAACATATTAAAGTGTCCTCCCAACAAGTAGTGATGAAACTTCTACAGCACATACACCATGGCTAAACCTTCTCTTTCAGTGGTAGTGTAATTTATCTCAGTTGTAGATAGCATCCTGCTAGCAAAGGCTAACGGATGGTCAATATATCTTGAACTTGGTTGTGCTAACATTTCTCCTAATGCAATAGATGATGCATCAACGTGCACATGGAATTCCTTACTCCAATATGGGAAAACCAGAATGGGCGCAATGCCCATTTTCTGTTTCATTGTGTCGAAGCTCTGATGACATTCCTTTGACCATTGGAACTGGCAATCTTTCTTTAATAACTTCTCCATAGGTGATGTTATCTATGCATATCCCTTGATGAACTTTATGTAGTATCTCGTATGTCCCAGCGCAGTGTGTTGTTGTCTAACCAAAGTAGGCGGAGTTAGATCAACGATGATGGCCATCTTGGAGGGATCTATCAGAAACCCCTGCTTACACATAATATGGCCTAGCAGCACTCCAAAAGGTGAAAAGAAGATTCACTTCTTCAGGTTTAGGGCAATCTGACATTGCCTGCACTTAACCAATATTAGTCTAAAACATTCAATATGATTTTGCAATAAGCTAAAAACCGTCCAATCATCAAAATATGCTTCCATAAATTTATGTAAAAATTCCTTGAATGCTTCAACCACCACCCTAGAAAATATGGTTGGTGCATTCTTCAGTCTGAAAGGCATCACTGTGTACTGGTAGGATCCCCATTCTGTTGCAAATTTGGTCTTATGGCGATCTTCCTTAGCAATATTGATCTGGTGATAACCTGAAAATCCATCTGTGAAGGAGTAAACTTCTTGTCCTCCCACATTATCCAATACTTCGTCAATAAACGGTGTAGGGAATGGATCATGTAGACATGCATCATTAATTTTACTCAAGTCTACACAGATTCTGATCTCTCTTGTCTTCTTATCTTGGACCACCATAGGGCTAATCCATTCTGACTCTTCAACGGGTTCTATGATTCTTGCTTCCCACATTCTGTCTAATTCAATCTTGACTTTCAGCTTATATTTGGGATTCAATCTGTAAGGTCTTTGCTTGAATGGCCTTGCATATCCTTTCAAGGGGATCTTCATCTCTCCCATGGGCCCTTTAATGCCCTTCATGTCAGTGAACTTGGTTGGAAACAAGTCCTGATACTAATGCAGTAATTATGTGATCGTTTCAATAGTGGCATCATCCCAATAATCTCCAACGTTTGCGAGCTTAGGTGCTTGCTCTGTTCCAATATTAACTTTCTTGATTTTGATTGGTTGTCCAATAAAAGGTATTTTGACTCCTGGTCCTTCTACGTCTCTCTGTCCTTCTGTTTCTGTGATGTTCACATTCCTAGGATCATCGTCTTCATTAGCATTGATATTGTAATAGCCTTGCAATTTCTGAAGTGGTGTAGTCCATTCATCTTCTTCTTGCTCTAAAGGGAGGTTAGGTGCCTCCTCAAAGACTTTTTGTCTTACAACTTGTAAAGCTTGATCTACTGAGGGGTACTGACTCTCAAATAAAAATGTAGCTACAAAATTCAGAGTCATACCGTACCAATCTGAAGTGGTGAGGTGCATTTCTGCTTGAAGATACCAATTAATAGGCGTTGTGTCCAAAGTGTCGATGAATTTATGCACCCACTTCTCTTTAGGGACGCTACTCTAGGCCTCCTCACAACTTCACTCATGGTCCTTCGGACAGCTTTGACCTGTGTATTGAACTTCGCACCCTTCGGTTTGTTCTGAAAAGTGCACTATCATCAAAGTGTGACATTGCACCCAGTCCACGATGTTCTTCTTACGTGTTCCCCACCATCTTGTTGGTGTTGCTTTTAAAGCTTCATCCAGTGCCAACAGTCATTGTTGTACTGGTACAATTTCTTCAAATTCTGACAAGAATGTTTCTAAATGATTTAAACCATCAAATGTGGGCAGATTGCTTACTTCTGTGCCAATCCAACGAACTTCCCTGGTCAATCTAGCACACCTTCTCGTAAAAACTTCATACATTTTTTTCTGTCAGTTCTCTAGTGCTTCTTCCAAATCTGATGAGCATGCGCTATCACTTCACCAGCTTAAGTTCCCATCTGTTGTAGGATTAATGTAATCACGTTGTCTTGTTGTCAATTTATATATGTTCTCTAGTTCATCAGCATGATATTCTTCTCTGATGGGTTCTGTGTATCTGCGACCTTCATCAGGATCCAGAGGTGCAATGACCCTAAGGCCATCACCTTTGAATGTCATTCTTCTTTTATTTAAGTCAACAACATTAGAATTGTTGAAATCCCAATCAATTCCTAACAACGCAAGATAAGGACAGCTATCATCAACTATCTCAATCACCTTGAACTCTGCAAATGTCCTTACCCCATCGATGTCCACAGGGACATGCTCCAGTATTCCAAAGGGAGTTATTGACTACTAATTATCCATCCTAAGCCTGATAGGGGAGTAAATTAACTTAGTTTTTCCCATCAGTGCTCAGGTCTGCTTCGTCATAACATTGAATTTTGACCCTAAGTCGAGGACCACATAATCTATGTCATAATCTCCAATCTGAGCATTAAGGTGTAATTCCTTATKTGTCCTTCTCTTTCTAGATACTTGATGTACTACTTTATTCATCAGGGGAGCTATCCTACCTATCTCATAATGTCTGATTAAATTTTGTAGTTCTTATACATCTCTTTCATCCTTAATCAAATTAATGCAAGTACATAAGAAATCCATAAGCTTTATTACCTCTTTTCCTTCTCCAAGTGATGCAGATTGATCAAATGTCAAAGGCATTCCACATTCTCTCACTTCTGGTTGTGTCTTTAATGAAGAAGCCTGATCTCTTCTGAATTATTTTCTCGCCTCTTCAAATGTTTGTTTTTCTTCCCTCAGATCAGACACTTGTGTCTTCTCTGAAACTCTTCTGACCCTTGATTCTTCTGCAGTATTTTCTGGGGTCACTTTGTCTTCTCCTATAACAGTGCATCCTCTAGTGATAACAACAACTCTAGGATCCACTCTGCGAGGTTCTATTGAGATTAGTTGTATTTGTTGGTTTCCTCCTCATCTCTCCTGAAGCTTGGCTAACAGCACAGGACAATATTCAATGACATGTTCAAATGAGTTGCAATAGTTGCAAGTGGTACAAGGGTTCTGATAGTCCCTTGCTAAGTGACTTGGTTCTGTGCAGTTATAACAAATGATCTGACCTCAAGATCGACCCATGCCTCCTCCTCGTCCTATTCCTCTGAATCCACCGCGAGGGTTGAAGTTTCCTCTTCCTGGTGAGCTAAACTGCATAGAATTTCCTTCCTATTGTACTTTGCCTTGAATCTTGTATGTATCTCTTGATCTTTTGTGCAAGAGGTCATAAGCCCTACAGTATTTCTCATCGTGCCCCATAGATTTACAGAATGTGCAGTAAAGGTTTGTAGGTGTATGGACATATTTTTGCATGTAATAGTGTTCACCAGGGCGATCTCTATTTATGCATACCTCGCACCAGGGTAGAGTAAACTACTTCAAAGGGCTTGGAGCCCCAGAGGCCAAGTACTCATGAAATAGGGGATAGTTCTCCTTATAGTGGCCTTCTTATTTTCATCTGATACGTCAAATGTCCTCCCTTTTATTATTTCCCTTGTCTTTATTCATATCTTCGACGATAAGCTAGTTAGCTGACTCAAAATTTGACTCATACCTGAGTTGGATTCTCCCATAGGGGTTGAATCTAGTTTCATTGTGATCTCCAACACCTCAGCCTGCGAAGTAACCTTCTGTTGCATGAGAGGAACTCTGATGTGTGGTAAGAGGGCAGCAATGAACCATTCCTTGTTCTACTCATATGGGATCTGAAAACTCAATCGGCATGTTAAGGTCTTAAACCTCTGATCAAACTCCCAAACAGGTTCAGCTACTTTCTTCTTAATTTCTTTCAGTTCGGTAATGCACTACGACTCTGACTTGGGTTTCTTGAATTATGCACTCAACGCAGTCTTGATCTCATTCAGCGGTTTAGGTGTGCAACTCTATTAACAAACTTCATGTACCAGCTCAGTGCGCGGTTTCTCGGGGTAGTACTAAATTGAGCTCTCTTAACTTCTTCATCATTGACTTGCTTAATACTCCATACAGCCTCACATAAAAATCAGTGATGATCAGGATCTTCATATCCATCTCCTCTAAAGATAGGTAGCCTCATTTCATCTACCATATATCTTCCTAGGTTTCTTGACTGAGTATGTACTGAACTATTGGTAACAGTGCTCTGAGTGCTCTGGTAACTCTGACTACTTTGGTTACTTAACGCTACTAAAACAACAGGAGGAGTAGTATTACTTACTTCGACAGTCAGGGCAGTTCTTGAAGTCTTTGACTCTTCTTGGAGAGGTTCTTCAGTCTTCTCTTACTCTGCTCCAGCGGATTCTGATTGTTCCTCATTCAATAGCTCTTCTTCTTCTCTACTGTAGAATCCTTCGTCCTTTGCTAGTGGTTCGTGGTTCTGCTCAAACAGGTTTACTAGAGGAACCTCTCTAAAGGTTCTCCCACTGCGTGTATGTCCCACCTCTGTGTCGTCGTCGTTGTCTAAGTTTTTGAACATTAGCTCTTCAATCTAACCAATCATTGTATCTTCAAGACGTTATTCTCATACAATAGCATCTTGATCTTCAACTTCAAAAAGTGTAAAAATTTCCCTCTAAGTCCTTTAAAGAAATACCTCTATGCTTGGCTATATGACTCTAGTTTGTCAATATAAAACTCCCTAATGTACCCTCCAACAGTGCTATCAAACCAGTGGTATATTATGTGACAATATACAGTTCTACCTGCACTCCTAGCTTGCAGATCTCTCTCTCTCTCTTTCTATCTTCTCTATCTTCCCTCCCTACGCACCTAGCTGCAAGGTTGATATTCGCACCTAGTTGAAGATCTTTACAATATAGAATTCTCCCACACGCAACACTTCTCTCTCTTACTCAACACCCAATAGTATCAACAACAATGATTATCCACAATAACGACGAATAATCACCAACAATGAACAACCCCCCCAGGTCCTCTAGACCTTTTATTTCTACATTACAATGACAAACGTCTAGGTGTCAAAAACCCTAGGTCTAAAACCTTAGGTCAACTTGACCCGCATTTTCAAAGCTTCGCTAGCCTATCATTCCTTCTTTCCCGCGAGGTGCTCCAAAGCACTCGTTGACTTCTTCTTCCACTTGCTGAGTTGTCCACGATCTATCTTCCTTTCTGATCTATCTTCCTCGATCTTCTCATTCAACGGGTTGCTTTCCCTTACTTCGCTCCTTTTCTTCTTCTTTAACCACTTCGACCCAATATCAGTCGATGTGCCTTCTCTGCAGTTCGTATTTCGCCTTTCTTCCTTAATCTTCACTTTATTCCATAACCAAGGGCCAATAGTACTACCAAAGGTCACAAGTAAAGAGGGAAACCCTCAAATGAAAGAAATGCTCAGTCATCTGTTAATTCTCACAAAAGTCTTTTGCCTAAGGTGAATCCTCACTCTGTAACTGCCCAACCAAGAAAAACCCCAAGTAATAATTCTAGTGATGATGAAGAAAGGAATCCTCCTCAACGAAGTCTACAAAACCCTCATAAATTACAATTCAAAAGGAAAAGGGTGAATTCTCAACAAGAGGAAAAAAAAAAAACGCACCTGAAGATGAAATTTTGCTTGATAATTTGGAATTGGATGTGGATATTAAAAATATTCGGTTTCTAGATGATGAATAACATGCCCAAAAAAATGTATAGCCCGTTGCATTAGTTTTTCAAGATGAAGTCTTCTCTGATGAAGAAAACTTTTCTATGCAAAATGTTTCATTCGACAAAGATTAAAAGAAAATGGTTTTTAAAAATACCTCAAAGAGTAAGAGGGGAAAATCATGATCTACCATTGACACCCGAAACATGTTACCCTCAAAATTATCTTCAATTCACAAGGTCACAGTAGACGCATTGGACTTCTCAATAGCTAATATGGAAGAAGAAAATTTTCAGATAAAGGAAAGAATCAAGGAATTGGAATCAACCCTCATGCCTCCACATATTTTGGATACCCTGGTTCCCATGATTCGACCCGACAGAATTATAAAAGGAATTCCATGGGTAAATTCAAGGGTTAAAGTAATTTCAAGTTTGATTGTGGCCACTCGACATTTCGTTGAGGAAAATATAAAGAAAATAATTTAATTAATTTTATAATTATGGGACTTGGTAAAAAGATAAATGTCTCTCTTGGCCTCAGAATCCATAATACTAAAGAATATTTAAATGCAAACTTAAAAAATGATGAATTATTTTGCACAGATGGGGTTGCAATGTTCGTAGCAAAGGTCTCGATGATGAAGGACATGTTGATGGGTCCTATATCCCTTGATTCAACAGTAGGAACCAAACCCGCCACCGAGGCCCGATTAGACTCTACATCGTTTAATGGTGGAATGGTTCTCCAAATCTTGCAATTCGGCCAATTTATCGATGGGATTTATGTTTTCCTGTGAAGGCTCCTCCTTCGGTTTGGACTATCTCTTTTTGTATTTTCTCTTGGGTGGGACCGATCTGAGATGTAAGTCGGTATAAAAAAACTTGGCAACAAAACGGGATTAAGTTCTAACTACCAGGGAAGAGGCTGAACTTGGTTATAACCCGCTCCTCAAGCATGCAGACAACAATTTTATACCACAGGCCTAGTACTAATAGATTAACCATGTGAGCATCCAATTATTGTCTGAGAAACTAATTACCAGAAATAAAACACATATGCGATAAGACAATGGTCAGAAAAATAATTCACCTACATAATTATCCATCTCATAATAACACCGCGATTCATCTTCATCATTAAAGTAAAGAACAACAAAATATTGCACCAGATAGCTTGACAATAGATTAAATAGATCTTACTCATTACAGCATCATTCATGAAACAAGATAGGAAATAGTTCTTCTCCGCGTCCAATCACATGCATTTGATGAAAATAACTTTGTCTTTGGTCTAGAAGGACTTCTCAATTCACAGGCAGCTTCAAAATAATTCTTAACAACCAGAAAGAAAGAGTTCTTGCAACAACCATCGACCTCTAACTAATTGGTCGATGTTCTTATTTATAACATAAAATTCAACTGAAAATAACGACTAAGTGTAGTTTAAACGAAACAAAAGTTGCCACGTGGCATCCTCTTTTAATAGTTTCTTTAACAATAAACTCAAGATATCCCTTCGAAAGGGTGACTTTTCTCATATTTCGACCAACTGATAAACACCTCCTCGCAAGTTTGAGCCCATGGAAATTTGTGTTGTTCCATTGGAGCCGTGTAAACTCTTATAACCTCCACCGCATGCGCTCGGTACTTCACTAGACTAGTGTTTAACTGTTGTAGAACAGTTCGATCTCTAATCGGATGTTCCATAAATCTTTGCACTTGTCCTGTCGTTGCGTCGGCCACCTTTGCTAGCTCTTCAGCCCATAATAAATATTGCTTGGTATGCAATTCGACTATGTCGCACAAGTCGACGAAGTTGTTGGGGTTGCCGAACTCAGGGAGTCTAATATCCCTCATTGCTTTGTTAATATTCCCCCAATGTTTCTCGTATTTGGCCAACTTCTCTTGAATTTCTCGGTGTGGTTCCTGAGACATATTAGCCAATACCCGGTTGATCACTTCATGCAATCAAGACTGCTTTTGCCCAGCACCTGGATGTCGTGTTCTTCTTTATCCCGACCCTATTGAACTGCATCAATGTATTTGAGTCTTTACATGGCTTGTTGCATCCTTTCATGCCACCACTCCATATCCTTGCACATTGTGAGTGCCATGAGATTGTCTTCCTGGAGCGCAGCTATCTTTTCAGTAAAAAGGTGCCTCTCTTTTTTGAATTGGTTGTAAGCTTCTTCGAACTCTCTTCTCAGGTATATCGTGGTCTGAGTGATACCCTGATAGTATTCATTCAAGTGGTGTAAATGTTCTAGTTCCTTCAAGGAGATGGCCAGCTCCTTTTCATCTCATTTGGCTTTGTCTAGGGTGGCATACGAGAGCGTCATTCCCATGCCGAGGAGCTCAGATGTTCTGGCATTTTCTGTGTTTATCAAGTTTTCCTCTGTAGTGATGAGGATGAAGTGATCCAACGTGATCCTCCTTTTCTTTGTAGTTCTCTGGACGATGGCATTCCTCTTTCGATTGTAGGAGATCGCATAAATATTGGCTACCTCATACACAGGTTCGGGAATCTGTTGATCACCCCATGTGAGTGTGTTTCCCAAATTTCCAGTGGTGTATACTTGTTCAAGATCGAATTCTTGAACTTTCTCGTTGTGCTCCGAAGGTCCGACCTCCATCTGTATCTTGTCAGGGATATGAGTGTCAAGCGGAATAGAGGCATCAGGAAAAGACTCAATACTTACTTGTTCATTGTTCGTTGAAACGTTGATTTCCTTTTGCGGGGATCCTTCCTTTGGATCATTCGGTTCCAACTTGACCTTCAGATTGTCCACTTGGGTTTCTGGCACATCAAGCCTCTTTGTGTCGGGAAAATTTTTGGTTTCTATTTCCTTTTGTGGGATCTCCTAGGTTTGGACCTCGGGAACAGGAGAAGAAGTATTCTTAGATCCCTTTTCTTCTTGGATACGCATAGGGGTTCTGTGAGATGCCTTCGAGGTTTCATCATCACTATATATATTTATAAAATCGCTCAAAGGATTAGGCGCGCTTGTTTCTACTAATACCCGGCATGTCTCAGGTTGAGTCGTCAAACCTACCAGCGATCCAACAGGTGGCATTGTGGATCGAGGTTCATCTGACCCGTTTATGTTATCAAGGTTCATGAAATCAGGGTCGCTTGGCCCCACCGAGATTTCTTCTGGGCTATCAGTCGGAAGCCTTGGCAATATGATGAGGTCTGGGTTATCCTGCATCTGCTTCATTATCTGTTGGGTCTTTTGATACATGAGTCCCCCCATCCCCAGCACAGCTTGAGCCTCAGATAAATTCCTACCTTGTACCGGGGTTACCTGGGAAATCTCTGATGTTCTGGTGTCTTCTTGAGGAGATTCCACTGCTTCGATTGATTCGAGTGCTATCCTTTCTTCATTGGCCCTGAGGATTTCTTGAGTTGATTGTTCCAACACTTTTGCTTGATCATCCAAACTCATGGCCTTAAACCTAGTTTCTTTAGCGTCATCCATCCTTGCCACCACCTCATCCCATCTTTGAGCATTTTCGATGAAGATCTCATCTTCAAACCTGTCATGGGCATATGGCTAGCAAGATGATACATGTGATGCATGCCTCAATACCAGACCCTTGGGTTCGTGCTTGTGAAAATGACCAATTTGGAATTGGAACTCCAATTGTATTAACCCTTCTTGCTTGCCTTGCACGGTGTCCTTTACCATGTAGAAACCAATATGAAACCCATAGGGTATGAAGGCCCACTTCTTATCCTTTACCAAAGTAGCATTATAACCTTGCAGGATGGTATGATAATAGATTTCTACTACTACTAGTCAATCGGGGACATATACAGGTAACAGATGGGGTGCCCTGGTGGTGTCGAAAACCCTGATGTAAGTATCACGCTCATCCAGATACCAATGGCCAATTTTTGATACAACCCTTTTGGCTGCATCCGACAGCCTTGGGCACTATTTTTTGAACAGAAAGAAATAAATACGTGTGATAAACTGATCGCAGATGAGAGAGTAGCATTTCTTTTACCTGTTCTCCCACAATATGTCGAAATACACATGGACCGGGAGCTCTGATGTGTGCCACCTCAAGTTCATTCCGGCAAAGACATTTCTGGAACAAATGACGTCCAATAGATAAGAAGCCATATAAAAGGATGGGGTTTATCCCTCTTTTGGTGTTTGAGCCTATCGTATACAAGTGCTCAGTTGTTTGGAGATGATGGCACCCCAATTAAAACCTATTCCGGAAATGGCTACCGTATAAGCTAGAGGCATCCAAGCTTTTGAAAACCTGGAGTAGTCTTTCTTCCCATGCAATCGGCAAAGGAGGGACATTAGATAGATGTACGACTCCCTCGGGTTAGCAGTCAGGTACCAGTCGGAGGTCCGATTGGTGAACTTTTTATCCTCTCTCCACCATGACGCCATCGCCTTGCTGCTGTCATTTTTCTCATAGAAGCTTACAACAAAATCGGTATTTAGCCGTTCTTCCAGCTCTCTAAGCTTGTAGTAATTTTGAACTTCCACTGGGAGGAAAACCCCAACACACTCGTCATTGTCGTCATTAATCGAACATCTCTATGTGTCAGTGTGATCGATAATCCATTTCAGGAGTTTGATGCAGGGGAATATCAGAGTCCTGATCGCCACCATGTGTAGATACGCTTTTCGGAAATTTGCGAGGACTTCATCGTCAAGTCTTCTCGTATCAAGATCGTTGTGTGGGGTATATTCGGGGAATTCCTCTCGCTTGATTTTCTTGCAAATTTATTCCCAACGTGGGAATGTTGTCTTGGTCCCAATGTTCGCCTCTGTGTCTCCAAAGGCCAAGGGTTGAACGAAAGCCTTCTTAGTGGTTGTTTTGATAACGGGCACCGGCTTTGGAGAAAATTCCAATTGTCTTGCAACCGCTGGAGAGGAACCTTCTCCCACCTCTGGTTCTTGTAGCTTTGGTGCTCTTGGATATTTCCTGGTGGTGGTTTTCTTCGGAGGCATCGTTCCTACAACCGAAAATGATCCTTTAGGCAAGTGTACAAAGTAACATTGGATAAAAACGTATGAAATGAAGCATAAAACGTCCATAGACCAGTACATACCTGTGACGCTTGTTAAACTGTTGTTTAATACTCACTGGACCTTGGAAGCTATCTCCGAACTGCTCGTCTCGCTCCTCTGGAAGTTCCAAACTCCTTCGCGCACAGCATAACCTTGTTTACAATGACTCAAAAGAATATAACGGGAGAGATCCTACCAGTCATATCAACCAGTTAATATGAGAAATGGGTGAAATTCAAAACAATCTACCATCGAATCTCTATAAATAAATTCTACGTGGGTTGACGGGGGAGGCACGGAGGGAGTTGCACTGTATCGGCATGTTCAAATGGTCCTTTTGATTCACGCACGAATTAGAAACTAATGCGATCTTATAGAATTAATTAACCCTTTAAATGCATCGTATCTAGCGTATCTTAGAGATAAAATGTCCCATCGCGTCATTTTATTGGTGGGAAGATTGGGAATCGGCGATATCCTTATGCATGTTTCCATCTGTATCTTCCTGAGAAAACTTTTGACGCCGAAAAATTTCGTCGTACGACGCTGACATGGTAAAACTGGTTCGGGGTGCGACGTGGGTTTTAGGAGATAGTAATGACTCCAAGGAAAACTAGATCGTATGTCTGATTACTCGGGAAACGACAGATGGAAACAAAGGATAGGTGGTTTGACCAAATATCCCAGTCAGAGTCATGTCTTTCAATAGAAGAAGTGCATTAAAATAAACTTGGGATTGTCAAGGCCGAAAGGTATCGGGGTCAGTGATCGAGGGTTGACTTATCACATTCTCCACGGGCTATCTTTCCAAAAACTCATCGAGCCAGAATTTATCAGTGATCGGCTCTCAGAGATAGTTCCATCACGTAGTTCCTTTGTGGATTATCATACTCGAAAAACCCCCAATGCCGAAAATGATTCGAAATTCGATGATCGATGATATCATTTCATTCTTTGTGAGTGCTTACTCTTTTAGTCGCTCGCCGATGCTGAAGGGATCGGTCATCGGCAATATTCTCGGCGATGCTTCTTGCAAAAGAAATCTCACGTCTGCCGACACCGATGAATATTGGGACTCGGTATCTTTTGCTCTCTCTAGCATTTCCTTTCATGCTTAGTCCTTTCCGATGTTGAATTCCTTAAGCACATCGGGGGAAAGTTTTGACTGTCAATTCTCTAATTTAGATATTAGTCTTTTAAGTTAATGGTTTTCACATGCTCGAGAAACTTTGAAAGACTTAAATGGAAAGCAAAATGATACACAAAGGCAACATTCTTCATAATGTGGTCGAATTAGACAATGAAAAATCAGGTAGTACCCAAAAAGTAAAATTTGACCTAGACTTTTTAGGGTGTGTTGAGTGCTCAACAAATGGCGATTCACTGGGCGAAAGCAGAATCTTTGTTCTTCCTTCATGCTCGACTAATACGAAATCTGGTGGATAACCTTACTGGTTTTAAAACAGAGCCTCTTTTACCTTTGCAATTTGAAATTCTCTGGTTAATGCTTCCGGGTCTGCCTGTGGGGTTTTTAACCTTTATTCCTCCTCTGTTTCCTGTAACCCTGACTCATGACCCTTTTTACAAAATTATAGTAAAGAATTCACTGGAATGGAGCCTTTAGTTACCTCTACTCACTTTCTTTGGTGTTTCTCCACTGCCAGCGAGCGTCCATAGCATCGGCGGAGATATCTACATACCCTTTCCTACTATTCACTCTTTTGATAATATCAACTTTATTCCGACATGATGCCATGAGCGAGTGGGAGAGGATGATGTATGTTTATTTCTCAAAGTGAGATGGTTAAGGTGAATCCTTTTCTAGCTTTGTGTTCAAGGTTCATGTAGTCCTTTCCAACTTTCCTACTTTCCCTTAAGGTTTTACCAGGCCACTAAGCAGACATTTCTAACATTTCTCCAAAGTTGTTCATTTGCGCAGGTTAGATAGAGGATCCCTAAAGAAACCGCAAGCTCCTCAATGATTCTTGTGTTTTATATGAGAAATGAGTTAGGAATAGAGTTCACTATGTCGTATGACTTAAAGTCGACCATTGTCTCACTGAACACAACCTTCAAAAGAGAAAAAGTCCAAAAGCAAAAAGAAAACAACAAAAATGCATTTCACAATCATGAAAATATTCATACAAAACACAAAACATTTTCATTTATATATATATATATATATATATATATTATTGGAAATATTGTTTGAGGGCTTGGCCATTTATTGGGAGGGCGTCAGGTTCCCCCCTCGAATTATGTAACCAATAAGTGCCTACCCCAATATTCTCAGCCACTTGGAAAGGTCTAAGCCACAGATTCTGAAACTTAGAATGCTTCCCTCTTGGCTCATTTGCTCTGTCCCATTTTAGGACTAAGTCTCCTACTTCAAAAAAATTCTCTTTAGCCTTATGCTTATCAAACCATATTTTCATTGTTTGTTGGTGAGCTAGAAATTTTGACTTAGCCGTTTCTCTCTCTTCTTCTAGCATGAGCAGAGTATCAATTCTTTGTTGTATGATCGATGAGGGTTCCCCGTTGGAATCTTGGGCTAGTTGAAGAGATGGAAGATAAATCCCATTTGGGAGAATGGCTTCCTGCCCGTAAACCAGAAAGTATGGGGAGTTTCCTATAGCTTCCTTGGGTGTGACCCTATCGGCTCATAGAGCGTTATAGAGTAGATTATGCCAATTCCTTTGGTTGTCTGCGACCGTCTTCTTTAATATTCTTACTAGGTTCTTATTAGTTGATTCTGCCACCCCGTTTCCCTGTGGCTAATAATTTGCAGAGTACCTAATTATAATTCTTTTGTCGAGAGAAAACTCTATCAATAGAGTGGAAGAAAAATAAGTTGCATTATCAAAAACTAGAACAGAAGGGACACCAAACCTTGTGATCAATTGTTGTTCTATGAATTGGATCACCACCTTCTCATTTACATGAGTCAGAGGGATGGCCTTTGCCCACTTCGTGAAAGAATCAGTGGAAGTAAGTATATACTTGTGTTGTTTCGAAGAACTAGGTGTAATTTATCCTATGATATACGACCCCCGTTGCCCAAAAGACCTAGAGACTGTCACTGGTTGGAGTGGGACTGTTGCTCTCTTCTCCCTCCCAGTGCTTATTTGACAAGTTTTACAGTTCCTAGCATAGGTGTGGGCGTCTTTGAACAAGGTGGGCCAATAATAGCCAGCTCTCAGTATCTTATGGGCAGTGGTGTTTCCTGCGAATTGTCCACTAGCAAGGCCATCATGGAGCTCTTTAAGAAATTTGTCTATGTCTTCACATTCGAGACATATTAAGAGTACCCCATCATAATTAATCTGAAAGAGTACCGAATTTATGAGGCGATATTGTGAAGACTTTAACCTGAGATCTCTCCTTTCCCTAGGGTTGAGATTTTCTAGACAAGTCCCATGGTGTAGGAGATAAGTTAAATTCTCATACCAAGACTATGGCCCTGGGGAAATGTATGAAGCTTCAGCACACCATAATCTCATTTCATTCTCCCATCTAGAATCTTCATTTACTTGGTCCTAGGCTTCAGCTGCGAGTTTGCACAACCCTTGCCCTTTAACTAGTTTGGCAGGTTTTATATCTAGATCAAATTCTTGGACCACTTCCATCCAGTTCCCTCTTCTGTCCCCCATCTCTTGCTGAGTAAACAAGGATTGGACCGCAGGGTGAGGCACAATCACTTTTGTGTGTTTCTTGAGGATGTAAGACTCGAAGTGATTTACTGCCTTATATATCGCATAGGCATGTTTATCAACAGCAGGATAATAAATTTAGACTCCCTGGAGATTAGTTCTCATGAACGACATTGGAGCCTCGTTGTTGTCATCATCCTTCTGAGTCAATACTACATCTAACGACTGGTCGGAGACGAAAGTATAGAGGAAGAAATCCCTATTGAAATCGGGACTTCATAACACGAGGGCCTGAGATATAGCAGTTTTAATATTGTTGAAAGCATCCTTCCATTCATCATCCCACATAAATTTGGTATCTTTACGAATCATATTTTGTAAGGGTTTGATAGTTTTCGCGAAATCGGGAGTGAATTTCCTCACGAAATTGATTTTCCCGAAAAAGGACTACATAGATTTCTTGTTGTGAGGCAAAGGGAGTTGAGTTGTGGCCTTAATCCTTTATGGGTCTATGCAAATGCCTGCTTGAGATATAATGTTCCCTAGCATCTTACCTTCCTCAACGCCGAAAATAGTTTTCTTGGGATTTAAGTATATACCGTATCTCCTACACCTTTCGAAAATCTAAGTTAAGTGTTGGATGTGCTCTTCTCTGTTCTTTGAATAAACATTTACGTTGTCTAGATACACTACCACACACTTGTTGATTAGTCCCCGAAATGATACGTCCATGGCCCTTTGGAAGGTCGCCCCTGCGTTGATTAACCCAAAAGGCATGTGTTTACAAGTGAAGGTTCCCCACTTGCTTCAGAACGTAGTTTTTAAACAATCTTCCTCTGAAACTAGGACTTGGTTATAACCTGAGAAACCGTCCAGTAGAGAGAAAATATTTGAGCCAAACATGGTCTGCAGGAGTTGCTTGATTGGTAGGAATGGGTAGTTACCCTTTTCTTAAGGTATGTTAGGTTCCTAAAATCTACGCATAAGTAAATTTCTCCTGAATTTTTTCTCACATGAACCAGAATTGCTACCCACGCGGAATGCCTAACCTAGAAGATAATATTGGCATCTAAAAGTTTCTTTAATTCCTAATACATGAGAGGTTTCAGGGATGGGTGATACTTTCATAGCTTATGTTGGAAGGGATTCACCTCAGGTTTTAATGGTATAGTGTATTTAATGATATGGTTGTCAAAAGTTTTAAGATCTCGGTAGGACCATGTGAAGACATATTCTTGATATTGTATGAACAATTGGAGATAAGCCTCTCTTTCCTCTTTAGATATAGTCTTCTCGAGATTCACATTCTTTGGGTTTTCCAAGGTTTCGAGATTTATAGTTTCATGCAGGGGACAGGAGCTACCAATCTTTGCATTTTTAGGCCACCTAAATCATTCTTTCAGGTCAAACAGATTTTCCAAATTAGCTATCCTTTTCAGACTGGTGTGAGATTTCAATTTGTCAATAGGTTGACCTATCCGTGGATCAGCTTCTGTCAATTGCTCTGGAAATACTTCATCGCCGATGGCCAAATCTTTGAAATTGTATTTGTTAGTCAGGATTTTATGTTATGTTCATCGTCTTCAAAGACTTTCCAATTAGAAATGTTGTTAGGCACCGATGGTTTGTAGAGTAGTTCCATAGTGAATCGGGAGGCTTCATAATCTTCTAGAGGTGACAGCCTTGAAGCAGTTGTGGACAGGGAATCAGCAAGGATATTCTTTGCTCTCGGGATCGCGGTGATATTGAAAGCTTCAAAATGATCCATTAACCTATGTACTTCTTGTTGATAATTCTTTAGGTGCGGGGAATTGCAATGTATAGTATTCATTACTTGTCTAACGATAATCTTTGAGTCTCCAAAAACTTTCAATTCTTTGACGTTTAAGTCTATGGATTTCTTTAACCCTTGTACTAGAGCTTCATACTCAGCGGTATTATTGGTGCATTTGAATTCTAGTCTACGGGACAGGAAATGACGTTTACCTTTTGGATCAATGAGGATGCACCCTGTGCCTGATCCTTCCTGCGATTTAGATCCATCAAAGTATAGGATCCAAATTTGTGAATGACAATCACCCTTTTCCTCTTTCTTATTACTTTCTTGCTCCCCTATCTTTTGTTCTGTAATCTCTAGCGCAGGGTCTTGACAGAAGAGGGTGTCTTCTGTCGATATCGACGACTTCTCTTGAAAAACCATTTCAAAGTTTTGAGTGAGAGGGACATAGAATAAGAGAGGAGAAAATTTCCTGAAGTGAGAATCACAGGAATAATTTCCCAGCACGGGGAAATCTATGGATGAGGGTTCGTTCAAGGTTTCTAGATCAGTGACCATATGTTTCAGGTATCTCCCCCTATCGATTCTGATCATATTCTTGTATCCCTTTAGTGGTAGCCAAAAGTGTGCCCAGTATATACTAAAGTACCCGTTTAACTTCTCAAACCAATCTCGACTTAGTAATAACCCATAGGCCTCTGGGATGTCTACTAAAATGATGTCAATCACTTGCAAAAACTGACCCAAATGTTATGAGTAGAATGAAATGACTACATATTATTAACAGGTGATTAACACAAAATAACAGAGATACAGTAAAACTGGTTTTCTATTCAATAAGGAAATAAGCTGAAACTATAAAATTCAGCGGAAACAAGCTTGTTGGAATGGTGGTGGCTTATCTCTGAGAAGAGATGTGACAGTTGCCCTCATTCACAAGAACATGATTACAATGAGGCTCTGAAGGCATTTTTACAATAAACAGTAATTCCAAACACACTAGACATCCAAAACCCTAACCCTATGAGATGAAGCGCCAAAAGTCATGTGGGCCCCATCTGGGTAAGTTAGTACATCAACTTCTCGGGGTCGCAACTTTTGCATACGATCTCCATTTTAGGTGTATGATAGCCCGTTGGGAAGGTATCATCGAGGAGATTCATTTTGGTAATTAAATCATGCCTTTGGCCTTTTTTGATAATATCAATCCCGAAAAACCTTCATTTATGCCCTCAAAATGGCCCCGGAAGTTAAAACTACTAAAAATAGTAAATTGCCAAAATTGTCATAAAACTGTTTTGAGCTAGTTGGAAAAGGTGGGTGGACACCAATATCCACCTGGATCAATCCTCCCTACTTAGGAAGCAATGGTCTCCATTGCATTGAGTTCCCCCATCAGATGAGGAAATTTCTGCTGAATTTGGCCCTGGGTGAGCCACTTGCCTTGGTGCAGGAGCTGCCCTGCTTTGACGACTCGATAAAGTTGGATCCTTTCCTGTCGAGTGCCCTTGATCTGTGTGTCCACAATATGATCATTGGATGCATGTTGTATGCGGTCTAGGTTGAGATCTGTTGGTGTCATCTGCTCTGCTACATCTGAGGTGTCTAATAATGGTGGGAAATAAGGGCGAAGGAGATCCACGTTGAACATCGGGTGCAGGCCAAAGAAAGGAGGAATGTTGAGCTCAAAAGCATTATCCCCCATGGCCTTGTTGATGGTGTACAGCCCATAACTAAGTGGTCAAAGCTTTTGATGGGGTCTTGTAAGGCATTCTGTCTGCAAGTGCAACCAAACTTTTTCGCCCACCTGAAACTTATGTGGCACCTGATGTTGATCATGGAGCTTCTTGTACTTGTCATTGGACTTATGTAGGATATCCTAAACCTATTGGAAAATGTGTTGGATCCACTCAATGAACCAAGTGGCTTTGTTAGCTTCAGTTGGATTAGGATATGAGTCGGTTGAGGTGACCGCAAGGGGAAATGCAACATCTATGGGACCCAATGGTTGGAATCCCAACCCCACCTGAAAGGGGCTATGGTCGGTTGAACTATGTAGGGCTCGGTTGTAGCTATGTTGGACATAGAGAAGGCTCTCATCCCATATGTGAGGGTGATTTGAATTATACATGCGAAGGATATGCAAAATCATTCGATTTATGACCTCGGTTTGGCCGTTTGTCTCGGGGTGGAAGGTCGTGGATTTGGTGAGCTTGGTGTCCAGTAGTGACTAGAGGCTCGACTAGAATGTGTTGAGAAATAAGCTGTCTCGATATGAGACAATGGTTTGTGGGATTCCAAAATGTACCCAGACTCGTTCAAAGAAGAGCTTGGCAGTGGCATCTGCTGTGATGTTCTTCTTCCAGGCATCCAGAATCGCCATCTTAGAAAAGAGATCAACAACCACAAAAACATAGTCATTTCCCCGCTTGGTGGATGGGAGGCTCGACATGTAGTCCATTCAGATGGATTCCCATGGCCTGTCATGAGTAGGAAGAGGGGTGTACAGGCTCTATTTCTTAGTGCTCGGTTTGGCAATAGTGTAGGCAATGCAGGACCTGATATACTTGCTGACCTCCTGTCGAAGTTTCAGCCAGTATAAATGTTTTTGTAGCATCGCCACTGTATTTTCAATGCTGAAGTGCCCTGCCACCAGACTGTAGTGGGAATCCTATATCATCTTTGCTCGCTCGCTTGATGGAACACATATATGGCCCAGACGACAGAACAACCCATCCTGAAGATGGAAATTATCAACAACTACGTTTGCACCCAACATTCGGTAGGTAGTGGAGAAGTCTAGGTCTGTCTCATAGAGTTGGGGCCATCCAGAGGTCTCATGGCCGTAGGATTCTAGCACCGTGGTGAGTTCTGCGACTAGCGGTCTTCTAAGGCAATCAACGGTGCAATTGGTGCTTCTTGTTTTATACTTGATGTTGAGGTGGAATTGTTGCAAGTATGTGGACCACTTTTGATGGTGATCATTCTGCAATTTTCCTTGTGCCTGCATGAACTGCAGTGGCTTGTGATCAGTGTGGATGATTGTCTCCTTCCCAAGAATGTAATGTCCCCACTGGCGGCAGGCTTGCACAATGGAGTACTTTTCTTTGTCGTAAGTAGGGTACTTACGGACAACATCTGATAGTGTCTCACTATGATAGGCCACAGGGTGGTCATGCTGAGTGAGAATGGTGCCCACCGCATAGTCTGAAGCATCTGTCTTGATCTCAAAGGGTTGTTGCAGGTCTGGTACTGAAAGTATTGGGGTTGAGCACAAGTGATGCTTCAAATCGTCGAACTCTTGTTGTTGGGACTGGCCCCACACAAATTTTGCATTACCACCACCCCTGGTTATTTGGTTGAGGGCCCATGAAATATGGGAGAATCCCAACACGAACCTGCGGTAGAAATTGGCAAGGCCCAAGAAGCTCTAAAGCTCAATGAGTGTGGTTTGGGCTGGTCATTCATGGATGACTTGGATCTTGGATGGATCCACATGTACACCATGTTGATCAATTATGTAGCCTAGGTAATGGACCCTGTCCATGCCGAAGGAGAATTTTTCCAAGTTGTGATATAGCTTGTGTTGTCGCAAGGTGTGCAGAACCTACTGAACATGCTGCAAGTGTTCGGCCCAAGTCTTGTTGTAAATGAGAATGTCATCAAGATACACCACTACAAAATTATTGGTGAATGGTCGTAGGATATCATCCATCATCCTCATGAAAGTGGTTGGAGCATTTGTCAAACAAAAGGGAATGACTAATCATTCAAAAAGGCATTCCTTTGACTTGAAGGCATTTTTCCATACATCTGTCTATTCTATCGGGACCTGGTGGTAACCAGATTTCAGATCAATCTTACTGAAGTATTTGGCCCCCATGATTTGATCAAGGAGTCGTTGATTCGGGGAATCAGGTACCGGTTTCTAACTGTGATTTTATTCAGAGCCCAGTAATCAATGCAGAGTCGTCAGGTTCCATCTTTCTTCTATACTAGCACGATTAGGCTCCCATAAGGTGATGAGCTGGGATGGATGTGCCCCTTGTGGAGCAGTTCTTGGATCTGTCGCTTGATCTCATCATTCTCTAATAGAGCAAGGTGATAGACTGGCCCATTGGGCAATGATGCGTCGGGGGTCAGATCGATGGGGTGCTTGACCTGGTAGTGCAGAGGTACCCTGGTAGGTGAGGAGAAGATATTTGAGTATTCTTCCATGACCTTATCTACTTGCTTCTATTGTGTGGAGAGGTCAGTCGTAGAGACCCTAGATGTGGCTGTGATCTTTCACTTATTCTGAGAGCGAATCACGAACAAGACAAACTTCCCCATCTGAGTTATGACCTTCCTGCATTGCTTAGCAGAGATCAAAGAAATAACACTAGGTGGGACTGCCTCGGGTATCCTGTACAATTTCCTGTTCAAAGTAATAATAACACTACGAGGTCTAGACTCATATACAGCATGATGTTTCCATAAATAAGGTTGGCCCAAAAGAACATCACAAACTTCGAGAGGAGCAACATCACACAATACCTCATCTTTGAAGGGCTTGATGTCATATGACAGTCGACACTTTTTCCTGACGCGGAGATCGCTTCCTTGGCGGAGCCATCCAATGGTGTAGGGTTGTGGGTGCGGTGTTGTCGATAGGGCCAGCCGCTTGATGACCTCTACTGATATGAGGTTCTTCTGGCTATTGCTATCCATGATGAAGTGCAGCGGGGTGCCTTTTACCCACATCTGTGAATGGAAGAGGCATTCTCCTTCTTCTGGCTTGTCTGGTTCACTGGGTTGGAGCTTGGTGGTAGAAATGGTGGCACTGGGTTCCGCATCAATGATCCATATTCCCATTTCTAGTTCTGGCTCAGAGTCTGAACCCATTTCTGATTCAGAGGCTTTCACTTTAGCCACCAACGACTGCTTTGAGTGGCAGTCAGCAGTGTTATTCCAAGGGCTCTTATGGAAGTCGCACCACTTCCTGGTATATTTGTTTGTCTTTTCGGTGTCCTTCTTTTCTTGTGGCTTGGATTGGTTGTCCTAATACTTTCCATATTTGCTATGTCCTTTGTTCTATGGGTTGGGGCTGCCCTTTCTTGGTGTTTGTTGTGAGGGGTTCCTAGGCCCAAATTTCAGCGTCTTTTGTTTGAGCTTCTGCTCTATTTTGACAACATATCGATAGGCCGCACCCAAGGATGAGATGTCCAAAAATTCCATTTCAATATGGATGTATCTATGCAGAGTGCTACGATACTTTAGCACCAGATGTCTCTTTGAATCTTTGATACCCAACTTGGTGCACAAGGTATGAAAGATATTTGTGAAATCTGGCACTACTTGGTCTCTTTCTTATCGCAGTGTGGTCCATTTGGTATACAAGTCGTAATAACTTCTGAAAGGGTAGTATTGTTCCTTAATAGAATCCCTGAAGGATTCCCAGGTGGTTGTGACTGTAAATAATGAGGGTTCATCTGTTTCCTTTTTCTCACAGAAAGTTTCCCACCACTCGTTGACATGGGGAACGACTTTGAGGATCGCAAAAGTAATATTTTCTCTATTCGAAAATTTATGGACGAAAAAATACCCTTCTAGTAGATTCAACCACTTGTCTACAGCATTTGCGTCTATCTAAACTTCAAATATAGGAATATCTAAGTTTATTTGTACCTTGAAGGGGGTGGCGCCTCCGCTCGAAGAAGATGTGTCGCATGTTGGTAGTCATCGAAGGATTTGCACGAAACTATCCATCATCTTGTTCCTTTGTTGCGTGAGGGCTTCCTTAATCAACAATTTGAAAGGATCTCTTGTCCCATCGTCTTTCTTTTCTACTGCCATGAGAGGTCTCTTGGGCGTGCGAGAGCTTTTGTCCTCAAGAGAAACAAGCTCGAGACCCAACTCTTTGTACTCCGACCTCGTTGGGGACATGCATTAAGACGACAAGGAGCAGACCGCTCTGATAGCAATGATCCAGATTTTATGAGAAGAATGAAATGACTACAGATTATTAACAGGTACTTAACACAAAATAACATAGATACAGTAAAATTGGTTTTCTATTCAATAAGGAAATAAGTTGAAACTGTAAAATGCAGCGGAAACAAGCTTGTTGGAATGGTGGCGGATTATCTCTGAGAAGAGATGTGATGGTTGTGCTCATTCACAAGAAGATGATTACAATGAGGCTCCGAAGGCATTTTTACAATAAAAAGGAATGCCAAAAACCCTATACATCCAAAAACCTAACCCTAGGACATGAAGCCCCAAAATTCATGTCGGCCCCGTCTGGGTAAGTTAGTACATCAACTTCTCGGTGTCGTAACTTTTGCATACGATCTTTGTTTTAGGCGTTTGATATCCCGTTGGAAAGGTATCGTCAAGGAGATTCATTTTGGGGGATCAATCATGCCTTTGTCTATCAGTGAGAAGATATATCCCAAAAAACCTTCATTTAGGCCCTCAAAATGGCCCCGAAAGTTAAAACTGCTAAAAATAGTAAATTGTCAAAATTGTCAGAAAACAGTTTTGAGCCAGTTGGAAAAGGTGCGTGGCTATCGATATCCACCTAGATCACAAACTTAGGATGTGTCACTATCCTGATCATTACATCTCTGAGTTCCCCCATGACTTTGACTTGGGTTCTGTCTAGTTGTATCACATGTTTATCGCTCTTGAGAGGAACGACATTTAATTTTTTGCAAATAGAATGGGGCATAACATTGGAAGATGCTCCAGAATCTACCAAACAATTGTGGAGGTTCCTGTTGAAGACTTCAAACGTTAAGATAAATGGTGGGAAAAAAGGTTTTCCCTTGTTATCTTCTGAGCAGGGATTCACAGTTGGTTTATTTACTAGCTCTATGGAAATTAGATTTCTTTGCTACTCATTGCTTGTCGTAGGGTTTTCTACTAATTTCAACGCTTGTAGAAGGAAATATTTTTGTTGAGGTATTCTGCATATGTCCATAACCGATATATTAGCCTTCAACTTCTTCATATCTTCAACTATGTTGTACTCCATTTTGGGTGATTCTCACGTATGGATGTTAATAGGGTTCTTAAGGGGAGCAAAAGGTGCTTTCGGGTGATCAGGAGTTGACCTTTCCCCTGACGTTTGAGTGGTAGTAGGATCCTTTGAGACAGGATGACCTTTACTTCTAGTTTTCACAACTGAGATCTCTGCGGGTGGTTCTTGAACCTGAAATAGGTCATCGGAAGGCATAATTCAATCAAGATCCCATATCAGCATGGTTGTATCTTCTGGTGGGTCAATCTCTTCCTTGTCAACAACTGCTTGGTTGTTCGGTTAGGGAAACCTCGTCTAAAAATCGGTTGGCCATCAAATTCATGGCATGCACCCATTGAGGGCAGTCTCTTTAAGAGTGGTTTTCCTGGTGATAAGTACAGAAAGAATCAAATGCGACATTCCCTAGATTGATATTTAAGTTAGCTGGGGGAGGTTCAATGGATTTGAACGGTGGGTTCCTTTTAAAGAAAGGATTATAGGGACTTTGGCCTTGGTTTCCTTCCCATGCATTTCTCTTCATGTCTATGATCTCATATGATCATTTCTTAACCATGCATTCTAGATCTTCTATGTCTCCATTACCCTTGTCGAGAGTCTGTTATGCTTGTTTCCCTGGCGGTCTAGTTAGATGGAGTCCTCTCCTGGGAGGAGGTTGAGATTATTTCTTAACTAAAGAGACCTGGCCTTCTTTACACCCTTTCATCTGGAATTCTATCATTTTAGCTTCTTCAAAATTTTCAACTAAGGTTCGTTTGGCAGCCCTCTTCACAAACATGGAAATAGAAATTAGGAGCGCATTAGTGTATATTTTGATTTGAAACTCCTGAGTTGTTTTGGCTTCAGGATGGAATGTGTTTAAGATGGTCATGAATATTTGATTGAAATATTTAACCTTATCTTTCGAACTCATGGTGGCAGCGAACAACTCAGCCATCAGAGTTCCTGTAGTAGTCTCTTCTGCAAATTTATCTAGAAAATCTTTTTGAAACTTTGTCCAGGTAGTTATGGATCCTATAGGTAAGTTAAAATACCATGTGGAGGTTGAGTTCTCAAAAGTGTAGGGGAACATCCTACAAACTATGTCTTCATGCTGGACGTTCATAAGCTTGATCGCTAGTATAAATTTCTTGATATGATCTTCAGGCAATCCTGAGGATTCAGGATCGAACTTAGGAAGTAACTTCTCTTGATGTTGAGGAAGGTTATGGACTGGTCCCGGGAGGGCCAAAGCATCTTTGTCCAACCAGGGTTGATTGTTTAGAGGTGGGTTCCCTCTTTCTTCATTATGGTCATTGTTGCCTTCCATACCTTCAAAATCTGAGTCAAACTCCTCCTCTTCTAAAAAATCGTCTGGTTCAGAGACGTCGTCAGCTGGTGTTTCGGGTATCAGATCAAGAGGATCTTGGATTTCGGTGATTGAAAAATCTATTAAGTCTTCTACCGAGTGCACGAAAACCTCATTGGGAGTACTAACCACCTGTCTAATTTGCCGGGCGTATGCTCTTGTGATTCTTCTGAATTCATTTACATCCTCGTGAGGAAGAGCGTAAGGTATTTCAAGGTGAAAATATTCTTCCTCGGGCTGGGGTGAGTTACTCATTTCAGGAGTACTCAGCATGTGTGGGTTGTCTCAGGAATGACTAGCCATGCATGTGGGTTGTTTTGAATCTATAGGCTATTTGAAATACTATGTAAAATATATATCCAGCCATTCATTCTCAGGCCTTCCTTCTACCACCAATTCTATTGATGGGTCCTAGATCCCTTGATTCAACAGTAGGAACCAAACCCGCCACCAAGGCCTGATTAGACTCTACAGTGTTTAATGGTGGAATGGTTCTCCAGATCTTGTGATCCGGCCAATTTATCGATGGTCTCTATGTTTTCTTGTGAAGGCTCCTCCTTCAGTTCGGACTATATCTTTTTGCATTTTTCTTGGGTGGGACCAATATGAGATGTAAGCCGGTATAAACCAAATTGGCAACAAAATAGGATTAAGTTCTAACTACTGGGGAAGAGGCTGAACTTGGGATAACCCGCTCCTCAAGAATGCAGACGTCAATTTTATACCAAAGGCCTAGTACTAATACATTAACCATGTGAGAATCCAATTATTGTCTGAGAAACTAATTACCAGAAAGAAAACACATATGCAATAAGACAATGGCAAGAAAAATAATTCACCTACTTAATTATCCATCACATAATAACACCATGATACATCTTCATCATTAAAGTAAAGAACAACAAAATATTGCACCAGATAGCTTGACAATAGATTAAATAGCTCTTACTCATTACAGCATCATTCATGAAACGAGATAGGAAATAGTTCTTCTCCACGTCCAATCACATGCATTTGATGAAAATAACTTTGTCTTTGGTCCAGAAGGACTTCTCAATTCACAGGCAGCTTCAAAATAATTTTTAACAACCAGAAAGAAAGATTTCTTGCAACAACCATCGACCTCTAACTAATTGGTCGATGTTCTTATTTATGACATAAAATTCAACTGAAAATAAAAGCTAAGTGTAGTTTAAACGAAACCAAATTCACCACGTGGCATCCTCTTCTAACAGTTTCTTTAACAGCCATCTCAAGATATCCCTTCGAAAGGGTGACTTTTCTCATATTCTGACCAACTGATAAACATCTCCTCGCAAGTTTGGGCCCATGGAAATTTGTGACGTTCCATCGGAACCGTGTAAATTCCTCTGATCTCCACCGCATGCGCTCGGTACTTCACTAAACTAGTGTTTAACTATTGTAGCACAGTCCGAGCTCTAATCGAATGTTCCATAAATCTTTTCACTTGTCCTGGCGTTGCGTCGGTCACCTTCGCTAGCTCTTCGACCCATAATAAATCTTGCTTGGTATGCGATTCGACTATGTCTCACAAGTCGACGAAGTTGTCTGGGTTGCCGAACTCAGGGAGTCTGATATCCTTCATTGCTTTGTTAATATTCCCCCAATGTTTCTCTCATTTGGCCCACTGCTCTTGAATTTCTCAGTGTGGTTCCTGAAACATCTTATCCCAATACCCGGTAGATCGCTTCATGCAATCAAGACTATTTTTTCCCAGCACTCGGATGTCGTGTTCTTCTTTATCCCGACCCTATTGAACTGCATCAATGTATTTGAGTCTTTCCACGGCTTTTTGCGCCTTTTCATGCCACCACTCCATATCCTTGCACGTTGTGAGTGCCATGAGAGTGTCTTCCTAGAGCACAGATATATTTTCAGTAAAAAGGTGCCTCTCTTTTTTGAATTGGCTGTAAGTTTCTTTGAACTCACTTCTCAGGTATACCGTGGTCTGAGTGGCGCCCTGATATTATTCAACTAGGTGGCGTAAGTTTTCTACTTACTATAGGGCGGTGGCCAGTTCCTTTTCATCTTGTTTGGCTCTATCCAGGGTGGGGTTCGAGAGCGCCATTCCCACGCCAAGGAGCTCATATGTTCTGGCATTTTCTGTGTTTATCAAGTTTCCCTCTGTAGTGATGAGGATGGAGTGATCCAATGTGATCCTCCTTTTCTTTGTAGTTATCTGGACGATGGTCTTCCTCTTTCAATCATAAGAGATCGCATAAATATCATCTACCTCATCCACAGGTTTGGGAATCTGCTGATCACCCCATGTGAGTGTGTTTCCCAAATTTCCGGTGGTGTATACCTGTTCAAGATCGGGTTCTTGAACTTTCTTATTGTGCTTCTAAGGCCCGGCCTCCGTCTGTAGCTTGTCAGGGATCTGTGTGTCGAGAGGAATAGAGGCATTGGGGAAAGACTCTATACTTACTTGTTCATTAGCCGTTGAAACGTCGATTTACTTTTGCGGGGATCCTTCCTTTGGCTCATCCAATTCCGACTTGTCCTTCGGATTGTTAGCTCTGGTTTCTGGCAAATAAAGCCTCTTTGTGTCAGGAAACTTTTTGGTTTCTATTTCCTTTCATGGAATCTCTTGGGTTTGGACCTCGAAAACGGGAGAAGAAGTCTTCTCAGGTCCCTTTTCTTCTTGGATATGCACAGGGGTCCTGCAAGATGCCTCTAAGCTTTCATCATCACTATATATATTTATAAACTCGCTCAAAGGATTAGGCGTGCTTCTTTCTACTGATACTCGACCTATCTCTGGTTGATTCGTCACACCTACCGGCGATCCAGCCAATGGCATTGTGGATTCATGGTCATCTGACCTGTTGATGTTATCAAGGTTCATGAAATCAGGGTCGCTTGGCCCCGTTAGGCTTTCTTCTGGGCTATCGATCGGAAGCCTTGGTAATCTGACGAGGTTCGGGTTATCCTGCATCCACTTCATTATCTATTGGGCCTATTGATACATGAGTCCCCCCATCCCCTGCACATCTTGAACCTCAGAGAAATTCCTACCTTGTACCGGGGTTACCTGGGAAATCTCTGTTGTTCCAGTGGCTTTTTGAGGAGCTTCCACCGCTTCGCCTGATTCGGGTGCTATCCTTTCTTCGATGGCCCTAAGGATTTATTGAGCCGATTGTTCCAAGACTGTTGCTTTCTCATCCCAACTCATGGCCTTAAAACTGGTTGCTTTAGGGTCATCCATCCTTGCCACCAACTCATCCCAGCTTTGAGGATTTTCGGTGAAGATCTCATCCTCAAACCTGCCATGCGCATATAGCCAGCAAGATGATACATGTGACGTGTGCTTCAGGACCAGACCCTTGGGGTCATTCTTGCGAAAACGGCATGTTTGGAATCGGAACTCCAATTGGCTTAACCCTTCTTGCTTGGCATGCGCGGTGTCCTTTACCATGTAGAAACCAATATAAAACCCATAGGGTATGAAGTCACGCTTCTTATCCTTTACCAAAGTAGCATTATAACCTTGCAGGATAGTCTGATAACAGATTTCCCCTACTACTAGTCAATCAAGGACATATATAGGTGACAGATGGGGTGCTCTAGTGGCACCGAAAACCCTAATGTAAGTATCACGCTCATCCAGATACCAATGGCCAACTTTTGATACAACCCTTTTGTCTACATCCGGCAACCTTGGGCACTCTTTCTTGAATAGAAAGTAAAACATACGTGCGATAAAATGATCACAGATGAGAGAGTAGGATTTCTTTTACCTATTCTCCCACAAGATGCCAAAATACACATGGACCGGGAGCTTTGATGTGTGCCAGCTCAATTTCATTCCGGCAAAGACATTTCTGGCACAAATGACGTCTAATAGATAAGAATCCATATAGAAGGATGGGGTTTCTCCCTCTTTCGGTATTTGAGCCTATCGTATGCAAGTACTCAGTTGTTTGGAGATGATGGCACCCCTGTTAAAACCTATTCCAGAAATGGTTATTGTATAAGCTAGAGGCATCCAAGCTTCTGAAAACCTGGAGCAGTATTTCTCCCCATGCAATCGACAGAGGAGGGCCATCAGATAGATGTACGGCTCCCTCATGTTAGCATTCGGGTACCAACTGGAGGTCCGATTGGTGAATTTTTTATCCTCTCTCCACCATGACGCCATCGCCTTGCTTGTGTCATTTTTCTCATAGAAGCTTACAAAAAAATCAGTATTTAGTTATTCTGCTGGCTCTCTGAGCTTGTAGTAATTTCAAACTTCCACTGGGAGGAAAACCCCAACACACTCCTCGTTGTCGTCATTAATCAAACAGATTTGTGTGTCAGTGTGATCGATAAGCCATTTTAGGAGTCTAATGCAGGGGAATACCGGAGTCCTGCTCACCACCATGTGCAGATACGCCTTTCGGACATTCGGGGGGACTTCATCGTCGAGTCTTCTCGTATCAGGATCATTATGCAGGGTCTTTTCGGGGAATTCCTCCCGCTTGATTTTCTTGAAAAGTTCTTCCCAATGCGGGAATGTTGTCTTGGTCCCAATGTTAGCCTCTGTGTCTCCAAAGGTCGAGGGTTGAATGAAATCCTTCTTGGTGGTTGTTTTGATAAAGGGCACCGGCTTTGGAGAAAATTCCAATTGTCTTGCAACCGCTGGGAGGAACCTTCTCCCACCTCTGGTTCTTGTAGCTTTGGTTCTCTTGGATATTTCCTGGTGGTGGTTTTCTTCGGAGGCATCGTTCCTACAACCGAAAATGATCCTTTAGGCAAGTGTACAAAGTAACATTGGATAAAAATGTATGAAATGAAGCATAAAATGTCCATAGACCAGTACATACCTGTGACGCTTGTTAAACTGTTGTTTAATACTCACTGGACCTTGGAAGCTATCTCCGAACTGCTCGTCTCGCTCCTCTAGAAGTTCCAAACTCCTTCGCGCACACCATAACCTTGTTTACAATGACTCAAAAGAATATAACGGGAGAGATCCTACCAGTCATATCAACCAGTTAATATGAGAAATGGGTGAAATTAAAAACAATCTACCATCGAATCTCTATAAATAAATTCTACGTGGGTTGACGAGGGAGGCACAGAGGGAGTTGCACTTTATCGGCATGTTCAAACGGTCCTTTTGATTCACGCACGAATTAGCAACTAATGCGAGATTATGGAATTAATTAACCCTTTAAATGTGTCGTATCTAGCGTATCTTAGAGCTAAAATGTCCCATCGCGTTGTTTTCTTAGTGGGTAGATCAGGAATCAGCGATATCCTTATGCACGTTTCCGTCAGTATCTTCCTGAGAAAACTTTCGACGTCGACAAATTTCGTCATACAATGTTGACGTGGTAAAACTAGTTCGGGGTGCGACGTGGGTCTTAGGAGCTAGTAACGACTCTAGGGAAAACTAGATCATATGCCTGATTACTTGGGCAATGACAGATGGCAACAGAGGGCAGGTGGTTTGATCGTATATCTAAGTCAGAGTTGTGTCTTTCAACAGAAGACGTGCATTAAAATAAACCTGGGATTGTCGAGGCTGAAAGGTATCGGGGTTGACTTATCACGTTCTCTACAGGCTATCCTTCTAAAAACTCACTGAGGCTAGAAGTTATCGGGGATCGGATCTTAGAGATAGCTCCATCGCGTAGTTCCTTTGTGGGTTATCATACTCGAAAACCCCCGATGCCGAAAATGATTCTGAAGTTGGCGATCGATGATATCACTTCATTCTTTGTGAGCGCTTACTCTTTTAGTCATTCGTCGATGCCGAAGGGATTGGTCATCGGCGATGCTTATCGGGAAATAAATCTTGTGTCTACCGATGCCGATGAAGATCAGGGCTCGGTAGCTTTGGTTCTCTCTAGCGTTTCCTTTCACGCTTAGTCCTTTCCATTGATGAATTCCTTAAGCGCATCAAGGGAAATTTTTGACTATCAATTATCTAATTTATATATTAGTCTTTTAAGTTAATGGTTTTCGCATGCTCAAGCAAATTTGAAAGACTTAAACGGAAAACAAAATGATACGCAAAGGCAACATTCTTCATACTGAGGTCGAATTAGACAATGCAAAATCAGGTGCTACCCAAAAAGTAAAATTTGACCTAGACTTTTTAGGGTGTGTTGAATGCTCAAGAGGACCAAAGAAGAAAACATGAATATTTTCCCTCCTATAGCCATGTGAAGAAATTAAAATCATGATCGATCGAAAGAGTTAATACATTAAGGAGATTATTGAGTGAATTAAATGATGTGTTAAGAAAAAGGATGGAAGTGTATTCAAAGATTGTTGGCCTGGATATTTTCGGTAGCACCATTGAAGTTTCGAACCCAAAGATAATATCAAGTTCAATGCTCATGACCCAAAAATAGTTTGAATAACAAATCAATGGCCTAAAGAAAGCATTAGCTAAGAAATTTGATAGCATAGTTGAGTTCACATATGATGACATTGACAGTTGGCTTGTTGAATATATTAATAAAAATGAAGATATTGAAAATACATTCCAAAAATTATCTATCGACTATAGAGAAATCGAGGATGAATTGTTTAATATCATGGTGAAACAAGAAGTAATTGTGGCTCCGTTAAGGGATTATATTGAAGAGCGGTTAAAAAATTATATTGCCAAGATTTTTGAAATACCAACGGAAGCAGTTACAACCGTCCACATAACTGCAATGAACAAAAGTATAAAATGCACAACAACAAGCAAGTAAAAAACGAGAGAGTCCAACGTAGTAAGTCTACACTGAATCACATATTTCCTCTTTATCATATTTTCATTCAGTTATACTTATTCTTTCATTAGAAAATCATAACCAAATTATGATATCTTCTTCTTGTCTTCTTTCTAGATCCTGCTACTCGCGTTCCACTCCGCCCCTTCTTTCTTCAAAATTATTCTTGTAAATATTTATTTATGGTCTATGGGAGCCGCAATCCCAGTCCTAGAAAGAATGGGTTAAGTTCCCTTTTGACAAAAGGAACAGGATGGGTCGAGAACCATCCTAGGAAAAGATATATAGAAAATAGAGACAAGGAAATAGGGAGAGGGACAGAGAGGAGAACGTGCGGAGCTCTCTAGCGGATGATGAATGGAAGGTCGTGAGCTTGATGTTGAGTGGGCATCTGATAAAGCTCGCCAAGTCCATGACAGAGAAAGAAATATATGAAAGTTTGCAGAGAACAGAAGCCGAGCAGAGGCTGAAACAGAGAAAGAATCCTTGAGAAACTGCGAGAGTTCCCTGGTGATATCATGGCTTGGCATGGGGGTGGCCAGAGTGCTAAGAATGAATGCCTCTGAGCCTATGGTTGGGTAGAAGGAAGAACACCCACAGTCAGTTAGTTGGCTACCACCTGTAATAGATAAGTAATCGCATATCTTGTGTATTTAAGTGGTACTGTGAATTAAAGTTGGATATCCTATGAATGTTGCAGGGATGGATATGTTTGCTTAATGATTTATACTGTATCCCTTTTTGTGTTTGCTTGATTGTCTAATTAGGCAAGTAAGAAATTATATGGATTTGACATGATTTGTACTCGTAAATGCTTGTGCCCTGTGGTGGCTTAAGATAGGGCCACGAACTGTGAGTTCGTTGACCTTGGGCACATTTTCACGTATGCATGTCGACACTCCTAGTCGTTCTGAGTCCCTTGGAGGAAGGAGCTTGTTAAAGATCAGAAGAGATAGTGCATGTATGCACATGATATTTGCGAGGCAGGTAGAGACTGACAACCACTTAAGTTCTAGATTTGAGGAATGAGCGTAACGGGTGCGCAAAAGAATTCTTCCAAGTGTTAAGTTCAAGAGAAAGAGCGCAAATCTCTTAAGCCTTTTAGAGCTAACAAAGCTCGGGAAGAATAGTGAGATTGAAGTATCAAAAGGGAAGGTTCCTTCGTTTGGAAGAAGAATGAACAAGATATTTTCAGGAAGATCCAAGGTCTATTGTGACCGTTGGATACGGGAAGGAGCACAGGAGTTAACCCCTTGCGTCCTTCGGACTTCGCAAGTTCGGCGAATTGAGAAAGTTCGGCATAAGGGAGGTAAAATCCCCGAAGTCCCAAAGTTGATCTGGACCTTAGATTTGAGGATGTTAGGGAGCCATCCCAACCAACTCTAGCAAATTTCAGTCGAGGAGTGAGTCAACCTCCCGAAGGCCTGAGTTCACCTGAGTCGTCGATCTCCGAGGACAGGTGTCATAATATCTACCACTTCAGAGAAAATTCACTCCGTAGGAAAGCTTGTGGCAAGAGATGAGAACTCCTGAAGGCTGAAGTGTCAGAGTTCATCCTAACCGTTAATAGTAGGGGGATGTGTCTCCAAAGATCTAACACTACGGGAGGATTACACTCTGGAGGTTTGCATTGGTGAGTATTTTGAAACTCCCGAAGCGCGAAGCTACGAAGTGATTTATAGTCGTCGATTGGTGGAAGACACGTGTCGATAGATCATTAACTCCGGGTGAAAGCCTTTCGAGAGAAAGTGAGTGTGGAAAGGTATAAAATCCTGAATGTCGAAATCCCGAAGTAAACCATGACCGTTGATCAGGAAGGACGTGCGGCGCACGATCTTTGACTCCAGAAGAATGTACTCCGAGAGGACGGATTGTTGGAGCGTTCAGATCACCCGAATGTCAAAGTCCTGAAGTGAAACTGGACCATCAGATCCAGGGGGACGCGTGGTGGAAATCCATTGTATCCATGTGAAAGCACTCTAGGAGGAACGAGTGCGTAGGAGTTTGAAACTCCCGAAGCCCGAATAGCCAAAGTAGTTGGGGGTCATCGATATGTGGGAGGACATGCGTCAATATATCGTGGACTCCAGGTGAAATGCTCAGGGAGCAAGTGAGCATGGAGAAGTTGAGAGTTTAGATTCCCGAAGACCGGAGACCCAAAGTGGATCACAACTGTTGATTGCAAAGGGACACGTGGCGCTCGATCTATAAGTTCGGGTACAACATACTTCAGAGGAAAAAAGGCGTAGGAAAGTTTGAAACTTCCGATTGTCGAAGTCCCAAAGTGAATCAGGACCGTCAGAATCCCCAGGGACACACGGTGTCATATTGTGAACTTTGGAGAATTGTCATTCCGAGTGAATTCATGCGGGGTTGTCTTAGTTCCTGTTGTTTTGGTGTCTGGTCACAGCTCACGATCATATGCAAGTATAAGGGGAATGGAAGAACCCGAAGGACTTAGAAGAGGATATTTTCCATTTCTGAACTCATATCGAAGCATGGAGGTCGCAAATGGAAATCCCTGGAAGAGAAGAATGAAATAGAGACCCCTTAATGAGGGTATTGTTCTCTCAAGGAGAACGAAATTTGTATGCCCCTTCGTGGGTGTGTTACAAATAGACCATTTATTTTTATGTTGAATGTGATTAGATATTTATTAAACTATGATTGATGTGAGGATATCTACATTTTTATTTTCTGCCATGTGTGATGTTTGAAGTTCCTGGTCCACTTCTCAGGAATCATTTTCTTTATATACATATATTTATTTTTTAGCATTTGAATTTTCTTGAGCATTGAAGACTTGGACTCATGTTATTTGACATAGTCCTACATTATTCTTGATTTGAAATTTCAACAAAGATCATAAGAAAAATAGGAGTACCACCTCTCTAAAAGCACAGGAGGATTCATATCCTCATGAGGTTTTCATTCGGTCTTAACAGATTCAAACGTCAACACAACCCTAATTTCTTAGCTAGAAATAGAAAACCATCGGTGAAAACACATACCCAACAATGGGCGGAAATAAACTGGCTTAATTAGGATTTTAGGTATCTCCCATCACACCTCTCTCGGTGTGCCAACTGAATCAAATCTGTGTTGAAAATTTGTGCACCTCAAAGGAAGAAAACGATAGATAAAAGAGGGTGGGGAAAGTCATAATACACAGTTAAACAAAGGTATCAGTATCAATTGGTTAACACCATTGATATCCCCAAGAACTCTATTTGGGGAAAAAATTGCCATAATTATTGACTCCTAAGATCAATATCCTCTGTTGGACTTTGGCCCATGGGAAAATATTAACAACAAATAATTTACACAAAAGGGGTATTCAAGGACCTTCATGGTGTAGTTTATGCAGGAAAAATGAAGAATCAAGGAAACACCTCTTCTTGGAGTGTGACTTTACAAGGAAGGTGTGGATATTTGCTTTAGAAGGCATATATCACATGAGACTAAAGCAAACTAATTGGAAACAACTCTTTGACAAATGGGAAAAACAATATCGAGGTTCTTTAAAAGGGAAACATGTCACGACCCCATGGGACGCATGCTCAGATATTGAAATCGTTCACCTCCTAAGGGCGTGCGACACCATGATGATTCTTACTTGGTTGTTTGGCACACCAGGAATACTTCATTTGGACTACACCCATTCACCTAGAGAATACCCATACTCTGTTCCAGGCTACCGTCTAGTCACACTCCTACTCTAGTGCAATTCTTGTATACTTAGACAATTGTTAACACAATTTAACACTTAGTCATATATAAGCATGTAATTTTTAAACCTGTGAAGTAAATCAATTCATACATATTCTTAAGAAAAACATAAATTAATTAATGGCTCATACACATAGTACACAGAGATTTACATTGGAAACCCTTAACCGGGAGAAAACTAGCCTTCCTTGGTGTCGCACCTTTCAACTCTTCATTGTATTAATTTTGCCATTCACCATACAATATATACAATATTTTAGGTATTGTGTAGCTACCAAAACCCTAATCCCTTAATCCGGGATCAATTTAGAAAACCGCTAAAAATAGCAAAATCCGCTAAAATAGCAAAAACTACCCAAAAAAAAGGAAGTTGGGATCATCAGACGTAGTTGTCGAATCTGATGCTCCCACACACACTCATGAAAATAATATAACACATACCCAACATTCTCCCACTTGTTGTTTTCTTTGAATACAGGGGTTCACGGGATTACATAGTCAACAATCCAAGGCAATAATGCCCATTGTTACTCTACACCAGGAGAACTTCTCTGTGCTCACAAACTTTGTCAATGAATCTACAACATTCTTCAAAGTGTCAACCTTTTCCAGCAACACCTTCTTTTCTTCAACCATGTCTCTCACAAAGTGATACTGAACATCAATATGCTTTGTCTTCGAATGATAAGCAGGGTTCTTTGCTAGGAAAATTGCACTCTGACTATCACACTCTAATCTCACTGCTTTTTGCACCAACCCAATACCTGAACATAATCTTCGTAACCATATTGCTCCCTTGCTTGCATGAGTGGCTTCCATGTATTTAGATTATGTAGTTGAGAGTGCCACTACAACCTGTCTTTTTCTCATCCAACTGATTGCTCCTCCAAATAGGTTATGTTAGCGCTCTGTAAATTTCCAAGAGGTTGTTAGAAAGAAGAAATCTACGAGGGGTAACTTTATCCAACCGCTTTTGAAGCTGGGATCTAGCCCTTCCAACTTTAGAGAGGGATCTCTCTATATGATTTAGATAGGTTTCGAAATTTTAAATATTAGGCTAGATAAATAAATAAGTCGGTTTAGTTGTCGTAGTGTTTGT
>SNQJ01S0075045.1:0-12421 GCA_010110895.2 Picea sitchensis
AAACATAGGCTCACCAAAACATGTCCTCAATCAATGAGGGCTTCAAGCTCCCTGGAACTTGCTGAAACTTCAATAGTGAAAAACCTGCAAAAGAAGTCTTCAAATGGCCATGATAACAGTGCCAATGGATCCAGGACGTCCAAAAACCCCTAGCTGGGCTTTTACGGCACCTCAATCGACCAAAAGATGAAGAAGACAGGCCTCCTGGAAGTTCCCCATTCAAGCTTGTTGTCTCTGCATCTACAAAATGCATCCTTGTTCAATGAACCTGGCACACATGCAATAAATAGCGTGAAAACCCAGCACACGCGCACAACCGAATAACTGTGCAAACTGTAGGACGGTTAGGGTGCCTCCAGCCCCTAACCGCCTAGCACCTGGGCATATGGGGCATAATATGACCACGCGCATAAGAAAAAGGGCTAAACGGTTTTAAGCCCCCCGCGCTTCGGTTGTGGTCACATGTGGTTAGGCATAACCACGGGCTACATTAAAAAAAAAACCCCGCGCGTGCACCAATACGGAGGGCATGGTCACATGTAGCGCAAGTGTGATCGGGGCTAGCTCCGTTGTATAAACCCGTGCACACAATAGACAGAGGTAGGGTCACATGAAAAGGCATAGAACCAGGGGTTAACCGTTTACACACACCAATTCCGCGTGCATATGGTATAACCACTGGTCACATATAACACAACAGAACCACGGGTTACACATTGAAAAACCCCGCGCGCCATTTAAACATCGGTCATATGGTAATCATAATATAACCGCGGGCCAAAACAAATCGCGTGCTCCGTGTTATATATTTTGGTCATATGGAAAACAATGCAACCACGGGCTGGGGCTAAGCCCCAGCCCGACCCCCCGCCAAAATATCAACCATTCAAACTTAAATAAGTTTTGAAACATATAATTAACAAGAAACAAGCGGCGGTGCGATGGTTGGGCGGACTTTGTTAAGGTTTACACCGGTGGGGAGGTCCGGGGGTCGAGCCCCACAGACTCCAATAAACTTTTGAACCAATAACCAATTGCCAATAACGGGGTGCCACGTGGTAGCCCATGATTGGGCCACGTGGCACCCAATCATTTGACCAAACAATGCCACGTGTCGCCTCCCAATTCGACCAAATGTCAGCCAATAAATGAACCACGTCAAATGCCACGTCAGCATACGATCATGACACATCACCTGCCAATTCATCTCTGCCACATCATCGTACGGACATGCCACGTCAGCATCCATACGGGCTGTACGGACTGCACAGTGAGCATCCATTTTTTTCCCTGTTTGACGATTCGGACAGATCGCGATATCTCTCGCTCCCGACGTCTGTTTGAGACGAAACGAATTGCGTTGGGTTCGTGATGACGAGGGCTACGCTCTCGTTCGTTTTGAGGCAATTCTGAGAATGTTGATTTTTGAGCTAAAATTTGACCCCTGGTCCAGATTTTGATCAATTCATAAGACTTTGGAAAGTGGAAGGAGCATTACACAATCCCAAGGGCATTACCAAGAATTCATAATGACCCTCATGAGTGCGAAATGCGGTCTTGGGAATGTCTTCTTCTTTCATATGGATCTGGTGGTAGCCAAATTGTAGATCCAATTTGGTGAAGTACTGAGCACCACTCAATTCATCCAAGAAGTCATCAATGAAAGGAATGGGAAATTTTTCCTTGATGGTTAGTTTGTTGTTGAGGGCACGAAAATCAGGACACATGTGCCAAGTACCTTCTTTCTTGAGTACCATGACCACAGGGGAAGAGTAGGAGCTAGTACTGGGACGAATAACACCAGCTTCTAGCAATTCATGAACAATTTTCTCAATTTCATTCTTCTGGGAAAAGGGATGATGATAAGACCGAACATAGAATGAGAGGGATGGAATGATCATGGACTCCATGGGAAGGGGGGAGTTCTTTGGGAGTGGTTAAAACAACTTGGTGGTGAGAGAGGATACATTGGAGGTCAAGATGCATAGAAGGTGTCTTAACAACATGAATGGAGTGGAGTTGGGCTATAATGCCTGAATGACCTTTTTTGAGGAGTTTTTCCATGCGATGGGAACTGATGATCTCAGGGGAGCTTGTTGTGATGCCTTGGAACTTATACTAGTGTCCCTCCTATTGGAATTGCATGGTTAAGTCCTAAAAATCCATGAGAATGGGGCCTAGAGTGCGTAACCATTCTGCACCAAGAACAATGTCACAACCACCCATGTCTATAGCAAACATATGGGATTTTAGGTGATACTGACCAATTTGAAGTTGCACATTTTCACATCGTCCCCCACATTTCATAGAGCTGCCATTGGCAATCATGATTTGAAAATTATTGACGACACTAATGTCACAATTGACTTCTTGGGAAATGTGGTGATGAATAAAATTATAGGTGCTACCATTGTCCACAAGGATGATGACTTTCCTATTTTTGATGTAACTAATTAATTTGAGAGTTTAGGGAGCAGAGAAGCCAGTAAGGGCATTAAGTGAAATCATCAAGTCAATGTTCGGTGGATCAGAGGGTGGGGTCATATCAGATGGCGGTGGTAGTTCCTCCACAAGTGGAACAACAACAACTTCTTCAGAAATATCCTCAGTCACAACCATAAAAATACTATGTTCCTTACACTTGTGCCCGGGAAAATATTTGTCATCACAATTATAAAAAAGACCCTTGTGTTGACGTTCAACCATTTCAACCCTGGATAATTTTTAGATCTTAAGGGGAGTTGCAGGAGGGGCATAATTATAGGGTTTAGGGTGAAGAGGAAATGAGGGTTTGCGAGTCTGGCAGGACACAATCTGTTGTGCTTCCTTAGCTTGTTGAGTAGCTTCCAAACAAGTCTGGGGGCGTGTCATGAGAACATGGGAACAAAGTTCATCTTTGAGGCCACTGTAATCATTCCCTAAAGAAAGCATCTGGCATGCCCTATGTTATGAAATCCAAGGGCTCAAATTCGGCAATAAAGTCTTCCATTATCCCAGACTGCTTTAACTTGGTCAAATGACCTAAATGGTGCGTGTGAGAGTCATAGCAGTCATAAAGTTCGGCCACAAACTGTGTCCAAGGAACATACCCTTGGCATGCCTTTTTTCGCCATTTCCATCATTGCCATCGTTCTGGATCTAGATATAGGACACCATAACGAAGCTTGGCTAAATAATTAGTAATTCCATGCAAAGATACATAATGTTCCATTTGGGTGACCCAACTTGTGGTATCTGATCCATCAAATTTGTTCACTTCAATTCTGGGATGGCGTAGGTCTCGAGAAAAGTGGGTAGTATGAGGACCTTGGTAATGGTAAGAGTCATGGTCATCCCCATAAGATGGTTGTTCAGAAGAGGAAGGGTTATGGGAATGGCCCATGAAGTGTTCAAAGGTGGATTTGAGGTCTTCGATGTGGGAACATTGTTCATTGAGGATCTCAATAGACGAATTGATTGAGCTAAGGTTGGCACTGATAGTCTTGATGTCTTCCTTTTTCTGGTGAGTGTCAGTAATCAAGGTAATGAGTTCTTGGGATCTTGTGGTATCCATTTGGAAAAATGGGTAGGAAAATGGTATAGGGGAAACAAAATGGGTCTGGAGGGGTGGGTGGAACCATTGAGAAGAAGGATGTCAAATTATAGGTACCACTGCGATCAGGGCGAAAAGGGGGATCCGATGGGATGGGGACCAAATAAGGGTGTCGGAGAAGGGTCGGGTCCACAAAAAAAATTGTGTTAAAAATGATAAGTATCACTGGAATCGGGGCGAAGAGAGGAACCCAGTGGGATAGGTCCCAAATAAGTGTGTCGATGGGACCACTATACTTTTTTTTTTACTCCTGCAGAGTTATACTCTGGCCTGAATAATACTACAGTGATGAAATTCCCAAATGCTTAATAGGACGAAATGTGTAGTAAGTTTGCAACCAGAATGCAGAAGATAGTTGTGTGGCAATAGATCTTGTTTGTTTTGTGTTTGTTTATGTCCCCAGGGGTAGGATATTCAGGGTTTCTATAGACAATGGTTTTCCCTGTGTTATATCTCTCTAATATACATGCAGGGTCCAATAGTATTACTCTGCCCAATATCTCAGGGCACCAACTAAGGAGGCTAGACCGTGCCCTTAGCCATACTACCCAGGTACTAGAGAGTATCTTCTCGAGTAGTATTCTAGGTGGCACTATAGCAGTCAGGCGACTGATTGGTTTATCTATGGAGGGCTTCAGGAGATCTAGGTCGATCCATATACAAGTGTTGTCTAATGCGCTACCACTTGAAGGGGTACCAACAATGGTTACAAGGGTGGCCAACAGATGTGCGCTTAAGTACCACTTGTATTTCCCACATGTATGACTCCCCAATCGTGGGTTTATGCGTGTAACGACATATCTCTATAGCTTTAAGACGTCGGAATATGTCTCTACCCTGAAAAAATAAATTAACCCACAATTTTCTGCCGAGGAAGGTGCTCTGATACCACTTGTAGTATTCCAAATATAAAATAGTATGCAGAACATAAATAGTTTAGCATAGAAATGACATAGCAACAATGATATAACCAGAGTAATACCAGAATAACACCAGAAATAACACATTATTAATGATAGCAATATTCACTTGCCTCTTCGAGGGGGCAACCTCCAACAGAGCAGAGCTCTATTACAATAATCTCCAAGACAAGATTTCTCATACCATCTACTCCTATNCTATTTATATTCAATCTATCTATCCAAAAGAAAAATCTAGAGGAAGATCCTTCTAGATGTAGAAGCTTCTATTAGGTCTTCTTACATTTGACTTATCCTTCCTTATTGCTAGGCCTTATTAATATTGGCCTTTATTACATGGAATTATATTATTCTACCTACGAGAGGGGTTAGGGAGGTTAGGTCCCTAACAGTTGTATCTTGAATGCATCAATTTCAAAGGCATAACTCATATATCATGTATGTTGTTGGTGTAATCTCAATTATATGTTGTTGGTGTATTCTTATTGTTATATCTTGCTTTGTTGTTGTAACAAAAACTCCTAGATCCCTTTTTTGTTCTTAGTTTAGATAAAAAACCTTAGATTTATTTTTTATAGGGACTACCCCCCTTGGCTTTGCTAGGATTGGCCTAGACGGAGGAGTCAAGGATCGGGTGACAACTCCTTGAATCAATACTTTCCCACAAGGACACACCCAGTGGATTAAAAAAAATTCCACGTTAAACCTGAGGTGTGTATAAAGGCGACCACAAGGTCTTAGCTGGTGTGATGCTTGAAGGGGATATTGAGGCAAATTATGGATTGTATCTTAAGTTGCAACTTACTTTGCATGTTTTAAGGACTGATGTTTCTTGTGAACTTTGGCTAACCATATCTTATACTTTGTCTTGTTTTGGATGCCTTGCCATGGTTCTTGAGGGACATCCTGGGCTTGTACCCAGGGTGTTGATCCTTTATTGAAGGACTTTGGCACGTGTGATGGAGAGCATTGATCTCTCGATCGATCTATTTTTTATTCAATTAGCCAAACCTTTCTAAATCCAAGTGGGTCATATGCGCCTCTTTGGGGAGGGAACTAACTAACTGATTGGGAGCCCTTTATCTGGAACAAGCTGGCATACTTAGTCATTATCGCTTCCGCACACTGAAACACCTGGTTCCACAAGTCTATGAACCATATATAATAGGATCACGCCTAACATTCTTTTGGAACGTCTAATCGTGGAGTACAAATGAAGTATTTTTATTAGCAACTTGAATCGATTGTTATAGATATTAGTTTGTTGTTGTTCGTCGAAAAGTGGTGGGCCTGAGCATTGAGGTTCCTGGTTTTCTTATCCACATGCCCCACCTATCTAAACTCATGAATTCCTCTGAACTGGGTGGGAAGGTAAAGGACCTAAAGGCAGGCACTCGGTTGGAAGAGAGAACTCACCTAATTGAAAGCGTTGAGGGAAATTGTGTAATTTATTATGCCCGTGACTAGTTCATGTCTGTAGTGCCCCGCCATCTCGACTTCGGCATGCATCCCTCGTTGGACCGAAGAGAGCATTCACTCTTTATCAAGGAAGGTAGAAAGATAATTTGTGTAAACAAACATGAATGAAGGAAAAACTCAAGTCTGGTTGGGATATTATCAAGGGAGAGAGGAGTGAACATTTCTCTTAAGGAGTTGTGGCTAATACTATTATAAGAGACTCGTCTCTCTTTTAGTAGTAGTAGTAGTAGTAGTAGTAGTATCTAAAATGACTCGGTTCAACACTGAAGCATTCTACTTTCACTGAAGCATTCTTCTTTCTCTTCATGATGCCCTCCCGACATATTGGGAGATAGTTGCACACACTCTTATTTAGAACAAAAACAAAGCTCTCATCTTCCCTCACTTGATAGGCTCACTTTCAAATGGTTGAGGGTCGATCTCCTTTTGACCCTGTTAAGATATAGTTAGCGCTCTTGTCTTAAGAGCTCTCTCCTTACTTAAGAGCCAACCCCTATTAAGAGAATCAAGATAATGGAAAGGTTAAGTGATATCTATCTCCAACCAACGTCAATCTCTAAAACACATCTTAGAATATTACTTATGTTATAGCTTGCAGATGCATGTTGGAGAGAAAATGCACCATTAAAGTGAAGGAGAGACAACTTTGTTTTTCATCTTCAATATTTCTAAGAAAGAGATACCTTTAGGGAGTTCTTATTATTTTCCCTTTATGCACTTAGAAGTGACTTATATGGTTGGGAGGGGGGAGCTAGTTACCGAGAGCATACAAGTCATCACTTAAAAGCATCTTTATACCATCCATCTCTCTAGTTGAGAGTTCCTTAATAGTTGGACCTCAGTTACGTTTCAGAGTGTCTCTTTAATTGGATTCCTAGGCATTTTCTCGCGGGCCAAGGATAGTGATTGCTCCTCAAAAGAACAGGCGCACTCTCAAGGTATTGCATCCAGTGACTCAATACCCTCGGGCAATGGCTCTCACATTCTCAGGACCTTGGATGATGGAAAAATGGGCTTGGTTTGAGCATTTGTGGTCATTATTCCACTTGTGTGGGTTGGAAGCCCCACAGGATGGGCAGGATACCCCAAGGCTTTATGCACAGAGGATGGAGGACATTACAGTAGCAAGTGTTTGGAAATTACTTGGAGATGCAATCGCATTCCTCATAGCCTTGTAAGTTGCATTTGGAGGCCCTTGATGTCATCCTTTTGTTAGGGTTTTGATGGATTGATGGGTACCAAAGATGATTTACATGGCTTTGGGTGAGGAGACACCTCACTTCACACTCTTTCATCGTTGGAGGATGTCACTTGGCCTTTGGAGGCCCAACATTTTCCTTTGGAGGCAAGATGTCACCCTCTCCTAGCATGACATCATCCTTCTTGTACATGACGTACCCCTTTTTAGGGTTTTATTATGTATTTTTGCATTTTGGCATATTGTTAGAGGAAAATTTAGGGGTCAACCCCACTTACTTTATATTGTTGACAAATTATGTGGACAAATTACGTTGAGGTTACATCATATAAAAAAGGCAAGCCTCATTTTCATTTTGGATCATCACTTCTCACCTTTGTGAGAGAGACTTCTGAAATTTTCTCCCTTTTGGGGTTACTAGCTCTTCTAAACTCATGCACTATGCTTGGAGAGGTCTTTTGTGGATGCACTAAACTCATGATGTCACCTTTGTGACCCTTGATGTCACCCAGCATTTGATGGACACTTTGGAGGAAGTTGTGTGCCAAGTGGCATGTGTAGCCTGATCCACAGGCCTTGAGAGGCCTCACGTTTTACTCCTGGAGGCCAATGTTTCACGAGAGAGGCCTAACTCCACCCTAAAGGGGCAAGACATCACCTATTCTGCTTTATTTAGGGTTTAAATTGTCATTTTTATGTAAAAACTAGATATTACATGTAAACTGGCCATGTCGACCTTTTTTACCTAATTTGTAAATTAAAGGTCATTATAATTGTATAAATAAGGGAAAAAACACTTTTATTTTTCATCATCTTTCACTCACACTTAAGTGAGGTCTGAAATTAGGGTTTCTTGGTTGAAATTTGGTGAGCACTTTTTGAAGGAAGCTATTTTTGGTGTGTTTTAGCATTTTTCTTGGTGGAAGTGTTCAACTAGGCCTATTGCTAGTTGATTCTTGGTGAATGTAAGTAAATTTTCTGCAATTCTTCTTCATTGAATGGTTATGGTGTATTTATCTTGCATGTATTCTAAGATTATGAAATTGCTAGCTTAAAACCCTAGGAGGCTAAATCACATGTTATTGTTCTTGCCTTAATAACTTTCACCTACTAGATTATGATAGAAACCCTATTTTCTTGAAGCTTTGTGCTAAGGGCCTTTCCATTGCAACACCCTAGAATATTTTTCTTCATCTAGTCGTCATCTACTTTATCTTTGAGCTAAAGAAGGAGGAAAATTGCTAGAGCCTAGGGTTACTTACTTCCTAGTGGCCATTTCCCCCCTAAGGTTTAGTGATTGAAGCCTTGGGCTACCAACACTTCAATCATTAACCTTCTTGTCTCTATCTCTCTTATTATCATTTTGTTCCTTCAAGATTGTCGCGGCTAAAAGAGACTCCATTTACCCTAAAAAGCATTGATCTAAGCCTTAATGAAAGCCACCTTCAAAATTTTTACCTTAAGCTCTCTACTAACTATTCATAACCCTAGAATAGACTAATCTACTAACCTACTTGTTGTTGTTACAAAAGTAAGATACAACCATCTATTGCAGCATTAAAAGCACCTAAAAGCAATTGTAAAGTTGATTTATACACTTCCTAATTAGCTTCTGACAAATGCTAGTACTTTGCTATTAATGAGTGATTATTTTTGGTTATTGTGAAGCTCTTTTAAGGAATTTATTGTGAAGCAATCATCTTATAAACATTTGTGTTATAAAAATCTGTTTTCTTCATCATACATCAACTATTGCTTTTATTAATAAGTCCATGGTTTTATGAAGTACTAACAAGAAGTTGTACTTGCAAAAGATATATTTTTCTTGTTGCTTTGTTCTAGGCAGGTACATCTAAGCACTTCATTACTTCATTGGTTAAAAACTTGGGACTTTCGGATCAATGTGACTTGTAAGAGGGGATACTTTTATAAACACTTTAACCTTTTCCTTCTCAAACCCCCAGGTCACCGGGGACGTCTCCCCTGGGCCATCAACCCTAAATAGAAAGAGGTATCTTGTTGAGGTGACAGTGATAGGATAATCTCATGTTACACCAATTTTCCTTCCCTTAACCTTTTCCTTTGGAATAATTACAAATTTTGCGATAACATGACCTATCCTATGCCACCATCCCCATAGGAGATGAAGATCATGTTATCGTATACGATAAAGCAAAGAACAGAGCCCATGTGGAGGATCTTTAAATTGAATATGAATTCGACACATCCCCAGAGGAAGACCATTCTAAGGATCCCATAGATTCCCCTATTGAATTTTACCTAGATGACCTCCCTTTTGCTCAAGAAGAAGATATAGCATATGTAATATGGCTTAGAAGGGATAATTATCAAAGACAACTTGATAAATAAAAGGACAAAGATTTGGGTCTTGTTACCCCCTCATCTGATATGACGAAACCTTGACATTTGGGAAACTAATACTCTTCTAGAGCCACTCTTCTAGTGGCTAAGTTCACATTTGATGCGAAGTGTTCTTACTTGGTCAGCGAGATCTTGAATTCCATGATATCCTCAAACCTTTGCTACATAATGTCTTGGGTTCACCATGGGCTTGCCAACCAACATCATCTTTGATCATTCAACAATACTACAGCTCGTTGCATCCATTCTTTAGATTGATGCACATATAATCAATGCTCTACACTTCCATGACTTTGTACTCTAGTTTGGTTGCATCAATTAAATTATTCCACTATGGTTTCATGTATGGTTTCCTTCTTAGACATGGTGTGATAGCTTTAGCATAGTCTTAATTGTGGTGAACACTAAGTGGAATCTAAAAAACACTTTGTAACAGTCACAAATTTTATTCCTTGCCTCGTCGTACCATGGTATGACATAGATTCTCTGGATAAATGTGTCATCCCTTAGGTCAAATCGTATTGTTAGGGAATCAGGTTAATGTAGTGTGTCACAAATCCCAAACCATAATACTTTTTTCATCCCTCCCATTTTCATTCCATTCCATTCATCATAAACCCCCATCATGATTGACTCACTGTATCACTCAGCAAGGTCCAAGAAAATCAAAAGAAGACCCCATGTATAGAATCCAAAATCAAAGAAATCTGAAAAAAGGCTAGAGGAAAGAGAGACAAATATAAAAAGGCCAAGTACCCCTAGTCCCATGCCTAAAAATGGCATATCTAAATAAATGGACCAAGAAAATTAAGAAAAATTAAAGAAGGGGAGAATAAATTTTAAATCAAAGGCTAAATGCTCCTTCTCGAAGGCTCACATGTGGAGTAAATGAGGACATATATCTCTTGAAAGATAGCCAAAGAAGACCTATGTATCAACATCATAACTATATGGTCAATACGTGAAGTCCCCTTTTCCCCTTTCTGCAATCCCAATGTAAAATTAACCCAATGCTACTATGTTGATAGAAGATATCACTTATGCTAACCACTAATTGACTTATGAATAAGCTTGACTCATCACTGTGAGTTGGAACCGTTATCCCCAATTCCTAGGGATAACTAAGGAGACAGTGTCTCGAGGCCCTCAAGTTGTAGACATGGAGTACCGAAAGACAGATCAACCAGCAGTGTCTACCTGTACATATAAAGGCCCACCTCACCACCACATATCTTAGGTTCATCATGAAGGTATCCACACACTAGCTTGCTTCCAGAAGACATTAAGTCTTGCTCCATGAGGTACAAGAAAGGTATTATGGTGAGTGTCATTTCAATATTTGAAGCATTTGAGTTTGTTGCATTTAAAACTGCTTTTGATTATGTAACGTTTGCTTGGACATTATGCTCGGTGCCCTATTTCACCTTAGTGGTTGGCATTGTGTCCTAGTAATTCGTCACCCTTAGGGATGGGTTTTCTACTGGGAGGTTCCCTTGACGATTCATCGTGCCATTCTCGACCATACTTGTCACTTTCCACACTTCATCCCTTCATCTCCTTAACTTTTGGGATTTTCGGGTGCACTAACCCAAGAAGGGATTGTCCCTCATTTCATGGGAAGAAGGGGTTCAAGGCCGAGAGGGGAATGTAGCTGGAAAAATATAAACATACTTGTTATGAACCTTCCATATGCTCACCTAAAGAGGCCTTGAGAGCGATGAAATGATTCTCCTGAAACATCGAAGACCTGCAAAAGAAAACACATAATATAAATGTCTCGCTTTTGAGGGATTTACATAAGGTGCATTATAAGCTAGACTATACCCCCATGGAACTCTGTGTACTTCTCCCTTCAAGTGACACTTTGGTACTGCCCCCCAAGCTAATTGATTAACCCTATGGAATACCCAGTGTTTGGATCCAAAATTAATTAATGGCAATAAATTGGCTTGGGAAAAGGATGCATTGAAAATGAAGGTGAAACACACCCTCTACAAAGGAACCCATAAACGAGACACTACGATCCCTTGTATGTCATGAACCCCATGACAAACATTTTCCCCCCATCTGTACCATCCTATCCACATATCTTAGAGAGGGGTTTCACCTAGGACACTCCTTAACTTAGGGGACGATTCACCCAATAGGTCACTTTGTCAACCCTCACATACCTAAACTTGGCAAATTGCATAGGGTCTTAGAGCACTTGTTTAGTTTGATGAGGTGGTTTTTGATGCACATGCTTAGATGGCTCTTTTATTGACTTGATTTACTTATCATGATGCATTTGACTTGAGATCCTTGGAGAACGTATTCAATGTCTTTGATGGACCTTGTTTGGTGGANATTCTAATCTTGTCATAGGTCATAATAGAGGTTCATACCTCCCGAAGCTACCATAATATTAACACTCCCTCCTAGCTAGGGAGGTATGGTCTTGAGCACAACAGACCATTCAACTGGTAGCACCACGAGCACCTGTCATTATTTTCCGACGGGATAATCTCCTATGAAAACTGGTACAATATCAATTTATAGAACACACTTGTGTTTATTCCAGTAGTACACAACTACTCAGACTTTGTGAAACACAATCACAAACTGTCCTTCATAACAAATAGCAACCTGCATATAAACAATGTTATGATAAAAACTGTATCATCTGGGCAAATCTTTCACTCACATCTATGAGATCTGAAAGAATGTTTGCCACCACAATAGTCTTCATCTGCATAGAAACAAGGTTATGATAAAATTGAATCATCTGGGCCAGTCTTTCACTCACATTTGTGAGATCTGAAAGAATTTCTGCCCTTAGTATAGAGTATCAACAATGATCATCTGGGCCAA